>JAINUT010001079.1:0-65189 GCA_020205555.1 Panax stipuleanatus | reverse complement strand
TAGATATATTATAACTGATATAATATACGTATACTAATGATATATATGTAACTGCTAATTACTTAATATATATAATAAATATATTTATTATATAAGTTACAAAATTCAAAAACCACAATGCCTTGTTTGGCAAAACAAGGTTATTTTCAAAAATTGATTATTAATGCTAAGGTCATGTTTAGTAAACAGTTTATTTAAAAATAGCTTTTTGATAGTTAGGGCCCTGTTTGGTAGAAATAGGTTTAAAACAAATACAAGGGCCTTGTTTGGTAAAAATCATTTAAAAATTCTTTTCCTTTTATTTTAATAAATTATTTTGACACATACTTTAATGTCATATTTTAATCAATTAAATATTAATCATCTAATTTAATCAATTAAAATCTAACATCCATTAATCACATAAAATTTGCCATATAATTATAATTACTCGCTAATTATAATTCATGTAACACGTCATCATATAATTCATCTAATTCAATTATCTCAATTAAATTAGAACTATAATATAACATTAATATATATATACATATCAATTAAATAACATTCATTAAATTAATATGTAACACTCAATTAAATCATTACCATAATTTACTTAATCTATTTATTTACTCAATAAATAATTCACATAAATATTTATTTAATTCAATAAATATTTAAAATTAAATATAAAATCTCAATCGTTACAATCTTCCCTCCTTAAAAGGATTTTGTCCCCAGAATCACACATAAAAAAAACCTCATCTATTACATTCTTCCCTCCTTAAAAGGATTCTGTCCCCAGAATCAGTATATAAGGGGTTACACACAACTAAGCAAATAAATGCGGATAAGATTTTATCATAACATCTTCGAGTTCCCACGTAGCTTCTTCAGCACTGTGATTTCTCCAGATTACCTTAACAGAAGGTATCACTTTATTCCTAAGTACTTGTTCCTTTCTATCAATTATTTGAACAGGCACTTCTTCATATATTAAGTCTTTATCAAACTGTAAAGGTTCATATTCTATTATATGTTTATAATCATGCTTGTAAGGTCTTAACACAGAAATATGGAAGACATTATGTATATTCTCGAGCTCCGGAGGTAATGCAATCTCGTAAGCAACCTCGCCCACCTTTCGTAGTATCTCAAAAGGTCCAATGAATCGGGGACTCAGCTTCCCCTTCTTACCGAATCGAATTTTCCCTTTCCAGGGAGATACTTTCAGGAACACGAAACTTCCTGGTAAGAATTCTCGATTCTGTCGATGTAAATCGGCATACTTCTTCTGTCTGTCTTGAGCAGCAACTAATCTCGTTCTGATCAGCTTTACAATTTCGGCGGTTTGTTGTACCAATTCTGGTCCGAACAATTGACGTTCACCGACTTCATCCCAGCACAAAGGAGTTCTGCATTTTCTACCGTATAACGCTTCGTAAGGCGGCATGCCAATACTCGCATGATGACTATTGTTGTAGGTGAACTCCACCAATGGTAGATAATCCTCCCAGCTTCCTTTGAAGTCCATCACACAAGCTCTCAGCATATCCTCAAGTGTTTGAATCGTTCTTTCGCTCTGGCCATCGGTCTGAGGATGATACGCTGTACTCATTCGCAATTGCGTTCCCATACATTCTTGCAATCGCTTCCAGAAATTAGACGTGAAACGTGGATCTCTGTCGGACACAATCGACACCGGAACACCATGTCGAGAAATAATTTCCTTCACGTAGAGCTTTGCTAGTTTATCTAGGTTGTACTTGACCCTGATCGGCAGAAAGTGGGCTGACTTTGTCAGTCGATCCACTATAACCCATATCGCATCATAACCCTTCTGAGTCGTTGGAAGTCCTACCACAAAATCCATCGTGATGTGCTCCCACTTCTACTTTGGAATTTCTAACAGTTGCAGCAAACCACTTGGTCTCTGGTGTTTTGCTTTTATTTTCTGACACGTTAAGCATTTCGCAACGCATTCAGCCACGTCCCTCTTCATATTCGGCCACCAGAAATGATGCCTGAGATCCTGGTACATCTTCGTACTCCCAGGGTGAATAGAATATCTAGAACTATGAGCTTCGCTCAAAATCTCCTCTTTGACCTCTGATACTGGCGGTACCCAGATTCTACCTTCAAATCGTAACAGTCCTTCATTATCGACCTTGAACTTGAACTCTTCGCCATCAGTTAACCTTGTTCGAATCTTTTCACATTCTTCATCATGAAGTTGTGCTTCTTTCACTTTGTCTATTAAAGTAGAACTAGTGGTTACTTGAAACAACATCTCATCCGATTCTTTTGGAAACTTCACTTCCAACTCCAATCTAGCCATTTGTTCTATTAACCGATCCTGATCAGTTAACACGTTCAGCTTCTCCCGACCTTTTCTGCTCAAAGCGTCGGCAACAACGTTAGCTTTACCCGGAAGGTAAAGTATCTCGCAATCATAGTCTTTAATCAGTTCCAACCATCTTCTTTGGCGCATGTTCAAATCTTTCTGGGTAAATATATACTTCAGACTCTTGTGATCTGCGTATATTTCACACTTCTCTTCATATAAGTAGTGCCTCCAAATCTTTAGGGCAAACACTACTGCCGCCAATTCAAGATCATGGGTCGGATACCCCTTATCGTAATCCTTCAGCTGACGTGACGTATATGCAATGACTTTGCCGCTCTGCATCAATACACAGCCTAATCCTTTATGTGAGGCATCGCTATATACTACGAAATTCCCCGAACTATCCGATAAAGACAATACAGGCGCAGTACTCAACCTCTTCTTCAGCTCTTGAAAACTCTCCTCACACTTCTCCGTCCAAACAAACTTAACTATTTTACGAGTCAAATTCGTCAACGGAGTTGCGATTCTAGAAAAGTCTTGAATAAATCTTCGATAATAACCAGCCAATCCTAAGAAACTTCTCACTTCAGACGGCGTCTTCGGCTGTTCCCAACTAATTACGGCCTCAACTTTCGACGGATCTACCGAAATACCATCCTTGTCAATCACGTGGCCAAGAACAGAATTTGCATTTTGAGAATTTAGCGTAAAGCTTTTCTAGTCTCAGGGCTTCTACGGTTAGTCGTAAGTGTTCAGCATGTTCCTCCTCAGTCTTGGAATAAACCAGGATGTCATCTATGAACACTACCACGAACTTGTCCAGAAATGGCTTGAACACCCTGTTCATTAAGTCCATAAATGTAGCTGGGGCATTCGTGAGACCAAATGACATCACCAAGAACTCGTAATGACCATACCGAGTTCTAAAAGCCGTTTTCGGTATATCTTCCTTCCTCACCTTCAATTGATGATACCCGCTTCTCAAATTGATTTTCGAGAAGTATTTCGCACCCTTCAGTTCATCAAACAAGTCATCGATCCTAGGTAAAGGATACCTATTCTTGATCGTAACTTTATTCAACTCTCTATAATCAATGCAAAGACGCATCGACCCATCCTTTTTCTTCACGAATAAGACAGGCGCTCCCCACGGCGAAACGCTAGGTTGAATATACTTCTTGTCTAGCAGTTCTTGCAGTTGAACCATCAGTTCCTTCATCTCAACAGGAGCCATTCGGTACGGAGCCTTCGAAATCGGAGCAGTTCCCGGCGTTAGATCGATCACGAACTCTGTCTCCCTATCTGGCGGAAGTCCTGGCAAATCGCTTGGAAAAACGTCCACAAACTCCTTAACTATCGATATCTCCTCCACCTTCAGGCTTTCCTTACGCGAATCTACTATGTAGGCTAGATATCCTACACAGCCTTGCGTTAGAAGTTTCTTGGCTTGCATAACCGTCAGACAACTCGCTTGCCTAGGCGATTTGCTACCATAGAACACCAACTTTGACGGAGTCGTAAGGTTTACCGACTTCTTCTGACAGTCGATTACCGCCCCATGGTTGAACAACCAATCCATACCTAGTATGACGTCGAATTCCCCAAGTTATCGGAATCAAATCTAGTCTAAGCTCCTGACCCTTAATGTCCAATCTACAGTTCTTATAAACGCTCCTAACAGGAATAACCTCCCTATTCGCAATCTCTATGTTCAAAGGATAAATTAACTCCTCTACAGGTAAGTCTAGGGTTCTAGCAAAATCATCAGATATGAATAAGCAAGTAGCACCCGAATCAAATAATACATATGCATTTATACTATTGACCGGAATAATACCTGACACCACATCTTTTGATTGCACAGCATCCTGCACCGTCATATTGAATGTCCGTGCAGTGGGTCGAATAACTTGCAATGGTGCAGCGATAGTAACGGTACTACCGCTTCCATTCCCTCCGCACCCTGTTGACCCTGCCGTCAGCTTCTTCGGGCAGTTGCGAACCATGTTATCTTTGGATCCACATGCAAAGCAAGCTCCTTTCTTCGGTTTTGGGAAATTAGGCTCGATGTGGCCTTCCTGACCACAGTTGAAGCACACCCGCTTCCCCTTCATGCACACGCCAGCGTGATTCTTACCATATGTAGCACATGCTTCGAACTTCCTCTTCTGCTGGCTTCCTTGCTGACTACCAGCAGAGGTATTATCAAACCACTTCCTCTTCTGGGTCACAGTGCTGCTACCCCCAGACTTGGTTTCTACCTCATTCTTCTTCTTCTTATCTTGGTTGAACTTCGTCATCGCTTCGCTTCCTCCCTCAGCAAGTATGGCCTTCTCCAGCACCGCTGCAAAGGTATTCAGTTATAACATGGAAACCTTGCTGTAGAGCCAAGGCTTTAGTCCCCGCTCAAACCTTCTCGCCTTCCTAGCGTCAGTGCTGACCTGGTATGTAGCGAACCTGGCCAACTCGTTAAACTTAGCGGCATACTCAGACACCGTCATCCCTCCTTGCTTAAGTTCTAGGAACTGGACCTCCATCTGGTCCTGCGAACTCACTGGAAAATACATCTCGTAGAACATTTCCTTGAAACGTTCCCACGTGATGACTCCCTCTCCCTCTCGAGTCTTGTTAGCCTGCCACCAAAAGCTAGCATCCGACTTCAACATGAAAGCCGCGAACATTGTCTTTTGGTCTTCTCCTACCCTAGCCACATCAAATACCTTCTCCATTTCCATAACCCATGTCTGAGCTTCAATAGGGTTAGTCGATCCTTTGAACTCAGGCGGTCCTACTGCCTTGAATTCCTTGAAAGTAGTATCCTGCACCTGCGGCTGATTCGCAAGAGCTCCTGTCAAAAGGTTCACCAACTGCTGAACCGAATTGGGATTCGTTCCCTCGTTATTGTTGTTGTTCGTCGAACCCTCGGGATTTTGAGGTGTTACTCTTCTTCTAGGAGGCATTTTCTGTTAAGAAAATATTATTATTAGACCCTTTATTCAATTATTAAGTACTCCAGTTCATACTTAAACGTTTAAACAATTCAGTGCACATAGAACACATAGCACGTCAATAAACTTTTTTTATTCATTAGTCGTAGTTTAAAAACATCAATCAGATAGTATTTCTGCCATTTACATCACCCTTCCTGAACTGAAAAATTTGCAGGATTATATTATTAACTCATCCCATTCTTATCTCAAATTATGGAGTTTACTTTATTTAATACAAAAAGCAATACATAAATAAAAGCTCTACTACTACTGCTACTACTACTACTACTATTACTGCTACTGCTGCTACTGCCTAGGCATATTAATATGTCGCACAGCCTCTCTACATTCCTCTTCCATTACCCGAAATGCCGTTCTTCGGTCCACCACATACCACGGTAAACCTTGGAACTGAGCTGGGTAGTAGAAAATACGGTCCTGAGCTCTCTCTATCGCTGTATGAAATACATATTCTATTTCCCTCAGCTTGGCCCTCTTGGCTTCAGCTTCATCTTCAGCTCGATCAGCTCGTTGATTAGCCCTCAAGCTTAACTCCTCAGCTCTGGCACGCTTCCTCGACTCCTCCTGGATGTCTTGCTTCAGCTTTGCCAATTCAAAACAAGCAGCATCTCTTTCAACCTCCATATGTATTAGGTTACACTGTGCATCTCCCAGGTCACTTGCCATTTCCTCGATCGTCTCATCTCGTTGCTGGATAGTCTCCTCGAGATCTCCTACTCGTCCATGAAGCTCCACGTTGCTATCGTAGACTGCCTCGTACATCTCAGCACTAGTAGAGTGAGGTGGGAATTCCTCTTCGGGATCCTCTTCCTCCTCTTCCTCCTCTTCAGACTCGTCCTCGTCCTCATCCTCTGGAATAGGTGTCAGCTCACGCTCCCGACCAGCTACGGTGATCACTGGAGATGGCTCTCTCCTAACCAGCTGCTCCCATACAATATGTATGTCACGGGGCTCTTCCTCTCTAGGCACCTTAGGTACATCCTCTCTAGGCACCTTAGGTACATCCTCTCTAGCCTGACTAGGTTCTCCCACGTTCAACATCCTGACAAAAGAATTTTAAAGTTCATTATTACGTGATAACGAATCGTCACTCTTCGAATACTATAATGTAAACACGTAACACATAAGGTAGTTTATTATCTTTACCTATCACCCCTATCTTTTCGATCTTACCTATAAGGCTACTAACCTAAGGTTTTTCCCCACCTAAGGTTTCATATCCTATGGTTCTGATACCAACCTGTGACACCCCCAAATTCGGGTACTTCGTTTCCACATGATTTGGTGTTCACTTTCTAATATAACATACATCTACCCAATGAATAATGTAAAATAAACTACAACTTAAATTAGAATAGATAAATCTCCCTTAAAACAAGGGTTACAACCTTTTCAAAGTAATCCCGGTTTACTTTAACCCTGACATGAATATAATAAAGTGCGAAAACAAAAACATAACATTCAAGTCTTATTACAATCATTCTCAATATAATAAAAAAATAAGTCTTCACTTGCTTTGCTTTCCCTTGCCCTTACTCGTAGACGGAGCATCAGCGTTATCAACCTTAACTAAAATTGTTATTTAATGCAAGAGTGAGCAAACCACAGCTCACTGGAGTTTAACAATAACATAGACATGAAAGGATATATTTAAAAGAATCTGAACAACTTAGCTTGCTTCAATAATAAAGAATTGAATAATAATTCTCTATCAACATTAAAATTCAAATATAGAATTAATCTGAGGGTCATAAGATCTTTGAACTCTTATCCTAGGTTATAAATATTTGTATTTAAACCTTTAACAGTCAATAAGACTATGGACCTTAACTCGTACTTAGGGGAATCAGCCCTTCGTACCATGTATTGTGCACAAACATCTTAACGCTATGCGTAGTAACCTCCCCTAGTAAATAGGGTTGTTCAACTCAGTAATTTGAATTCAAGTCCGCACCAAAGAAAGTTTGGTTTGGATAAGCTTACAAGGGTAATTTAGAATTCACGTTCATTAACTAAGGATTAGTTGAATCGACTTCCAATAATTCATAAATAAAGAATTATGAATTAACATATGCTTTAGAATCAACTTAAAGCATTTAAAATAATAACTGGATCTTACTTGAACAATAAGTTAAGATCATTTTAATTAAATAAACAATTGTCTAATACAGAAATAGAAAATGACATTCTTAACAAGAATATATGAACTCAAGAAATTATACAAGATTAGGGTTTAGAAAACTTGCATAAAATTAACGAGTTTAAGGTTTAGAAGACTTGCCTCAAGCGCAAGCTACTTAATTCAATTCACGTACTTTAGTACTTTCTATACACATTCAATTATAATAATCTAAATCAGTTAACACATAACTAATTCACATAAGTGGTTAACCCTCATGGTTAACTCACTCTAATTAAATAAACAATAATAATTAACTATCACATAGTTAATCACATCACACATATACTCACATAATTAGCTTAATTATGTATTTAACTAAATTATAATTAAACAATTATAATTCAAACACTTAATCAAATTATAATTACCATTTAAATTATAAATAATTATAATTTAAAATCAATTAAACTACATTCATACATTTATAATTACACAATTTATAATTAATCATGTAATTATCAATTTAATTAATAATTACTTAAACTATACCATGCATTATAATTACAAAATTTATAATTAATTATGTAATTATCAATTTAAAATCCACAATTAAACATGCATTTATTAAATTATAATTACATAAATTATAATTTAAATTAACATCTAATAAATCAACCTTTATTCACTATAATTTAATTATAATTTAAAATAAACATTTACTTTTGATTATAATTATTTAAATTATAATCATATATCATATTTAAATAATAATTCAAATCATACTTTAAGGTTTTCAAACCTCTTTTCTTTTCTAAATATAAATTTGTCAAATTTATGTTAACAACATGTTGTAGCAACTAGATACATGCTCACTGTCATAACATAATTAAACTAGGTTCAAAATCAACACTGCACAATTAGCTAACCTTCACTGCCTAAGCACTGTGCCCGGCGCAGCTGCGCAGCCAGCTATAACCGGCGCAGCTGCGCAGGGAGGGATTTTGGGAAAGGCAGCCGGCGCAGCTGCGCTGCTTTTGGCTGTGTTATCGGCGCAGCTGCGCAGGAACACGGACAGAGGCAGACAGCAACGGCACCCTGCTTCACTGATTAACCCATACAAGCCAACAATCGGCAATTCACAGTAACTTAAACATTGTAAATCATACCTATGCAATAATACATATATATAACATGCTTCTAAAACACAAAACTATCTAAGCAATGATAATCACAAATTTTAAAATCTAATTTGGCCATTTTCATGAAAACTCATATTTTTCATAAAATAATTCACTGTAACTATTTTTCTCCATCAATTCGAACTTATATACATGCATTACATACGAAGTTGAAGATAGCATCCAGAAATTACTTAATAAGCAGATTAACACATACCAATTGCATGAATTTCTCAATTAACATTAACCACACTCATGAAATTCCATATAAACTCATATAAACATGAATTTTCTGTTAAAAATATATTTCTACAGTAATTTAATTTTTGAAAATCCTCTTATGTCATACAATTACCACAATCAATACATGGATACAATACATATATATATAATTCATGATTACATAATTTCATGAAATTCACATAAAACTAAATTTATAAAAATTCAAAACAATGAAGAACAACTGATCACAATTCTTTAAAACTATAAGATATTAATTACCTTTTTGATGATTGGAGAAGAATACAATGACTAATTCTAGCCTTCACAAGTTTCTTCTTCCTTCTCTTCACTAACTTCTCTGCTCTTCTTTTCTCTTTTTGTTCTTAGCTTTACAAACTAACTTCTAATCTAACGTAGTATAGATATATTATAACTGATATAATATACGTATACTAATGATATATATGTAACTGCTAATTACTTAATATATATAATAAATACATTTATTATATAAGTTACAAAATTCAAAAACCACAATGCCTTGTTTGGCAAAACAAGGTTATTTTCAAAAATTGATTATTAATGCTAAGGCCATGTTTGGTAAACAGTTTATTTAAAAATAGCTTTTTAATAGTTAGGGCTCTGTTTGGTAGAAATAGGTTTAAAACAAATACAAGGGCCTTGTTTGGTAAAAATCATTTAAAAATTTTTTTTCTTTTATTTTAATAAATCATTTTGACACATACTTTGATGTCATATTTTAATCAATTAAATATTAATCATCTAATTTAATCAATTAAAATCTAACATCCATTAATCACATAAAATTTGCCACATAATTATAATTACTCGCTAATTATAATTCATCTAACACTTCATCACATAATTCATCTAATTCAATTATCTCAATTAAATTAGAACTACAATATAACATTAATATATATACATATCAATTAAATAACATTCATTAAATTAATATGTAACACTCAATTAAATCATTACCATAATTTACTTAATCTATTTATTTACTCAATAAATAATTCACATAAATATTTATTTAATTCAATAAATATTTAAAATTAAATATAAAATCTCAATCGTTACAAAACCAATAGGTAGTGCTAACGGGACTTAAACACTTGAATGAATTTTGAATATTACAAAAAAGAATTATAGTGAAATATAAGTCGATAGTTAACACAATCAAGTTGAACATTGTGTATTGATAATAGGAAGAGTTATGAGATGTAGAGTAAAGTTTTTATTACAACTAATATGCTTTGCTATGTGACTAATAGTTGATGTGCATGATTATATAATTGTGTAGGGAACGTGAAGTGCAGATATCTGTAAGCTGTTAAACTGTTATTGGTAAACAACGATCAAGGCAAGTCTTTCAGTTCCTATTTTCTACGTGAACTTGATGATGAACTATTTTAAATTATTTTGCAAAGAGCATGATATGTTTTATATATGTTGTAAGCCTGAAATGTTAAAGTCAATTTATGACTACATTGCTTGATTAAAGAATGTTGATTGAGTAAGGAACTCAATCTTTATATTTGTTATGTGAAGTAAAGCATGTATACCATGTTACTTTAATTATTATGAGATGTATGTTGAGTATGTATTTATATGCTATGTGATGCATGAAAGCTGTTAGATCTTGCTGAGCTGTCGAGCTCATTCTTGTAAATAATCACTTTTGCAGGTTAAGGATTCAAGGTAACGCTATGTGCTACTTGAAAGAAATGAATCAGATGTAATGCATGAAGAGTTATATACTTTGGCTGAATTGTTTTTATTTTGGACCCTTTTAAGGTTTCAGATAATGTATTTAATAATGTATGATGCTTAACAGATGTTGAGTTGTAAAGTTTAAATTTTACCCAATGTATAAGGGTTATTGAACGTGGTTGTAAGTTTTAGTTTATAATAACTCTGACGAAGCGATTCATGAAATAAAGTTGAATCAAAGTTATGTAACGATAAAGGTTGAGATTCAGGGAAATAAAGAAAGAATAATATAAAAGTTTTAAATATTCCGTATTTTTAGTGATTGTATCATTGATTAATGATCTAAGGTCTGAATAATCAAGAAGAGAGTCTAATAAAGTTAGCCAAACAAGGCTTAGAGACTCTTCATATTTTTAACGGCTGGAAACTTTTCCTTTGTATAACCGATACAAATTAAAATTATGTAACTTTCATCAGTTTATTCCTCCTTCACATGAGTAGAGAAAATACAGAGAGAAAGATAGAGCTTAGAGAGAAATTGAGAAGAGGGAAGAGAAACTCTTAGAATCAAGATGAAAAAGAGGATTAAACAAAGACTTCCAATCATCTATTCTAAATTTAAAGAAGAATTAAAGGTAAATTTTTGGAGTTTCCAGCTTTGGTTTTATTTTCTAGAAGTTCTTCTTTGTAATTAGTTTTGAGGGTTAAATTGTTAAGAGATTGATCATATATGTTAATTGGTATGTATAATTTGTATATGTAATCTATAACAGGTTTTCATGTAATCATATTCGTGGAAACATGTGTTAGAAGAAGAAATTTGGTTTATGGCTTAGTATATGTATTTTGGTCCATTTTAAGGCTTAAATTGATGGTTAGATCATGTATATAATCTGAAATTGATAATAAATGTTGTTAGTATGTTGAATGACGAAAACAACGAGGTTTAAACGGATTGATTTGGTTAGGAATCGAATTCGTGGTGAATGATTTCGCTAAAACATGTTAAAACATGTAAAACTAATATGAACATGAGTTTTAGGCCAAAATTTTGGTTGGTTAGTGTTTCTATAAATTATTGGTTCTTTGATATGTTGTAGTTCTATGAATTACGAATCCATAGAGTCGAAAACGGACCCAATCGGATGTGTATAACTCAAGTTATGAAGATTTGAAGGAGAAAACGTCCAAAAATCGCAAGAACGGTGATCTGTAAAGTCTGGTTCTGCTACCAGGAGCAGCTGCTCGGTGCCCTAAGCCTTTTGGGGTGCAGCTGCCCTCTATGGTGCAACTGCACTGGTTCCAAGGCTTAAAGGGGGGCAGCTGCGCCGAACACATGTCAGGCGCAGACGTGCCCGAGTGGACTGTTTTGACGTCCTGTAGTAAAATGGCCATTACTTTCTCATACGAACTCGGATTGAGGTGATTCAAGATAATCCGTAACAAGCACGAGTAGACCTACAACTTTTGTTCTTTAACTTTTTCGATTTGAGGTCGTTAGCTAGGGTCAAAATGGTCATTTGTGGGACTGACTAACTTCCATAACATAACTATTATGAATTATAATGATACTTACCATTAATCTTTGAGTATTAGACGATTCGTATGGGCGTGCTAAGCGTGGGCAAATATGTGTCGTTTGGGCGTTCGAATAGGCAAGTTTGACGTACGGACGTGCAAGCGTCGCAGCGTCGTAACGAGTGTGTATGAACTTGTTTAATATTATGTTTTCAATTAGAATGAAACATTATAGAGTAATGCAACCCAATATAGGAGCATGCAAAGAACATGCAAAAGAGGCGGGTTAGGCGTGTGACGTATAAACGTCGAAACGCCGTGTAATGTGGTAATACACTTAAATAGTGTTTCGATTCTAATGAAATAAACATTATAATATATGAAATGTGGCTAATATAAAACCAATAGGTAATCCTAGCGGGACTTAAACACTTGAATGAATTTTGAATATTACGAAAAAGAATTATACTGAAATATAAGTCGATAGTTAACACAATCAAGTTGAACATTGTGTATTGATAATAGGAAGAGTTATGAGATGTAGAGTAAAGTTTACATTACAACTAATATGCTTTGCTATGTGACTAATAGTTGATGTGCATGATTATATAATTGTGTAGGGCACGTGAAGTGCAGATATCTGTAAGCTGTTAAACTATTATTGGTAAACAACGATCAAGGCAAGTCTTTCCGTTCCTATTTTCTACGTGAACTTGATGATGAACTGTTTTAAATTATTTTGCAAAGAGCATGATATGTTTTATATATGTTGTAAGCCTGAAATGTTAAAGTCAATTTATGACTACATTGTTTGATTAAAGAATGTTGATTGAGTAAGGAACTCAATCTTTATATTTGTTATGTGAAGCAAAGCATGTATGCCATGTTACTTTAATTATTATGAGATGTATGTTGAGTATGTATTTATATGCTATGTGATGCATGAAAGCTGTTAGATCTTGCTGAGCTGTCGAGCTCATTCTTGTAAATAATCACTTTTGCAGGTTAAGGATTCAAGGTAACGCTATGTGCTACTTGAAAGAAATGAATCAGATGTAATGCATGAAGAGTTATATACTTTGGCTGAATTGTTTTTATTTTGGACCCTTTTAAGGTTTCAGATAATGTATTTAATAATGTATGATGCTTAACAGATGTTGAGTTGTAAAGTTTAAATTTTACCCAATGTATAAGGGTTATTGAACGTGGTTGTAAGTTTTAGTTTATAATAACTCTGACGAAGCGATTCATGAAATAAAGTTGAATCAAAGTTATGTAACGATAAAGGTTGAGATTCAGGGAAATAAAGAAGGAATAATATAAAAGTTTTAAATATTCCGTATTTTTAGTGATTGTATCATTGATTAATGATCTAAAGTCTGAATAATCAAGAAGAGAGTCTAATAAAGTTAGCCAAACAAGGCTTAGAGACTCTTCATATTTTTAACAGCTGGAAACTTTTCCTTTGTATAACCGATACAAATTAAAATTATGTAACTTTCATCAGTTTATTCCTCCTTCACATGAGTAGAGAAAATACAGAGAGAAAGATGGAGCTTAGAGAGAAATTGAGAAGAGGGAAGAGAAACTCTTAGAATCAAGATGAAAAAGAGGATTAAACAAAGACTTCCAATCATCTACTCTAAATTTAAAGAAGAATTAAAGGTAAATTTTTGGAGTTTCCAGCTTTGGTTTTATTTTCTAGAAGTTCTTCTTTGTAATTAGTTTTGAGGGTTAAATTGTTAAGAGATTGATCATATATGTTAATTGGTATGTATAATTTGTATATGTAATCTATAACAGGTTTTCATGTAATCATATTCGTGGAAACATGTGTTAGAAGAAGAAATTTGGTTTATGGCTTAGTGTATGTATTTTGGTCCATTTTAAGGCTTAAATTGATGGTTAGATCATGTATATAATCTGAAATTGATAATAAATGTTGTTAGTATGTTGAATGACGAAAATAACGAGGTTTAAACGGATTGATTTGGTTAGGAATCGAATTCGTGGTGAATGATTTCGCTAAAACATGTTAAAACATGTAAAACTAATATGAACATGAGTTTTAGGCCAAAATTTTGGTTGGTTAGTGTTTCTATAAATTATTGGTTCTTTGATATGTTGTAGTTCTATGAATTACGAATCCATAGAGTCGAAAACGGACCCAATCGGATGTGTATAACTCAAGTTATGAAGATTTGAAGGAGAAAACGTCCAAAAATCGCAAGAACGGTGATCTGTAAAGTCTGGTTCTGCTACCAGGAGCAGCTGCTCGGTGCCCTAAGCCTTTTGGGGTGCAGCTGCCCTCTATGGTGCAACTGCACTGGTTCCAAGGCTTAAAGGGGGGCAGCTGCGCCGAACACATGTCAGGCGCAGACGTGCCCGAGTGGACTGTTTTGACGTCCTGTAGTAAAATGGCCATTACTTTCTCATACGAACTCGGATTGAGGTGATTCAAGATAATCCGTAACAAGCACGAGTAGACCTACAACTTTTGTTCTTTAACTTTTTCGATTTGAGGTCGTTAGCTAGGGTCAAAATGGTCATTTGTGGGACTGACTAACTTCCATAACATAACTATTATGAATTATAATGATACTTACCATTAATCTTTGAGTATTAGACGATTCGTATGGGCGTGCTAAGCATGGGCAAATATGTGTCGTTTGGGCGTTCGAATAGGCAAGTTTGACGTACGGACGTGCAAGCGTCGCAGCGTCGTAACGAGTGTGTATGAACTTGTTTAATATTATGTTTTCAATTAGAATGAAACATTATAGAGTAATGCAACCCAATATAGGAGCATGCAAAGAACATGCAAAAGAGGCGGGTTAGGCGTGTGACGTATAAACGTCGAAACGCCGTGTAATGTGGTAATACACTTAAATAGTGTTTCGATTCTAATGAAATAAACATTATAATATATGAAATGTGGTTAATATAAAACCAATAGGTAATCCTAGCGGGACTTAAACACTTGAATGAATTTTGAATATTACGAAAAAGAATTATACTGAAATATAAGTCGATAGTTAACACAATCAAGTTGAACATTGTGTATTGATAATAGGAAGAGTTATGAGATGTAGAGTTACAACTAATATGCTTTGCTATGTGACTAATAGTTGATGTGCATGATTATATAATTGTGTAGGGCACGTGAAGTGCAGATATCTGTAAGCTGTTAAACTATTATTGGTAAACAACGATCAAGGCAAGTCTTTCCGTTCCTATTTTCTACGTGAACTTGATGATGAACTGTTTTAAATTATTTTGCAAAGAGCATGATATGTTTTATATATGTTGTAAGCCTGAAATGTTAAAGTCAATTTATGACTACATTGTTTGATTAAAGAATGTTGATTGAGTAAGGAACTCAATCTTTATATTTGTTATGTGAAGTAAAGCATGTATGCCATGTTACTTTAATTATTATGAGATGTATGTTGAGTATGTATTTATATGCTATGTGATGCATGAAAGCTGTTAGATCTCGCTGAGCTGTCAAGCTCTTTCTTGCAAATAATCACTTTTGCAGGTTAAGGATTCAAGGTAACGCTATGTGCTACTTGAAAGAAATGAATCAGATGTAATGCATGAAGATTTATATACTTTGGCTGAATTATTTTTATTTTGGACCCTTTTAAGGTTTCAGATAATGTATTTGATAATGTATGATGCTTAACAGATGTTGAGTTGTAAAATTTAAATTTTACCCAATGTATAAGGGTTATTGAACGTGGTTGTAAGTTTTAGTTTATAATAACTCTGACGAAGCGATTCATGAAATAAAGTTGAATCAAAGTTATGTAACGATAAAGGTTGAGATTCAGGGAAATAAAGAAGGAATAATATAAAAGTTTTAAATATTCCGTATTTTTAGTGATTGTATCATTGATTAATGATCTAAAGTCTGAATAAGGATGTATTGTTAACGACCAATGTCGAGAGTTGTATTGTATAAAATTTGGGGTCGTTACAGTTAGTATCAAAGCTGATAGGTTATACACCTTAGGTAAGAGTACCTTAGGCTTTGACCTTAGAGAATGAGAAGTTAAGTTACGTATAACGAAAAGGTGATTCTTTTCACATACGTAGATGTATAGGATGAGTTAAGTCCTAGAAATATTATAAGAAGAAGGTAAGAATAACGAGGAATAAAACTCAAATAAAATGTTGAACTTTATGAATGAAGTTAGAAATTCTTAAAAGAAGAGTTAATAAATAAACAAGAAGATTCAAAGAAGAATCTTGAAGAGATATGAAAATAAGAATCAGGAGTTACCTAACTCCAATAATAAAGATGTCGAATAACGATGAATAGACAAAATCTATAACATTGAAAACGTAAAGGAAATCATGATATATCATGATGACAGGTAAAGATAAGAATTTTTTAAAACAAAATGATAATGAGATAAGAAAGAATCATAAGGGAGATGATTATAGAATAAGGTCACGACGTGATCTTTTAAAGTTGAAAGACAGATGGTCAGTAATGATTGAATAGTTATAGTTTGATGCTATAACGAGAATATACTATGATATAGTACGATGTTAACTCACGATGAGTTATAAATGATGAGATGCGAAAAATTCGTATCGAGTAAAGAGCAAGTTATGAGAAAGATAGAGTTAGGTGGGATTTCAATTGAAGAATCATGTGATGGCTGAGTTGTACAAACATTTGTATGGGCGAGGGTTTTGTGCTTGTACTTAGTTTATCACATTGATAATCATTATAATGTTGGTGTCGCGCTATCAATGTATATGTGGTGAAAATGTGATTCTTTTTTCATGTGTATATTTGATAGTTAGAGACTACTAAGTATAGTAAGATGTTATTAGGATTAAGTGCGAGTTCTTAAAACTCATGCTTATGGTAAGTTCATGACTCATAATCATATGGTATGTTTGGAACTCCTCAGCGAATGGACGCCTATAGTCTGACTAGGAAGTTCTTAAACTCATATTATTGTGGAAAGTTCTTGACTTCCAAAGTGTGGAAAGTTTGATGAACTATACTGGGAATAGAAAGGTTATGGTGTAGTAAGCATTGATGTTGTTTAAGGTTGATAGAATGATTAAGTAATGATGGAGTAAAGATTTAATTGATGGAGAAAGTTTTATATTCTAAATCTCCTAGCTTTGCTAGATTTTTGAAATTTATTGACTTCGTGCTGATGTTGCACTTCTATTTTCTTGAAAAACATTGGATCAAATGATGGAACCAATGAATTTTTTTAAAATAGTGTTATTATTCGCATGTCTATGCTAATTGCTTCAACTAGACAAAAATAATTTAAGATTTTCAAAATGTATTTTATGTGTTATATGCATCATTTGATATGGTGTAGAGACAATAATCGAGGAAGTTATCAATGCAGTTAAACCTAGTGTTGGATGTGATCGTATAATCGTCAGCCCGTTATGGTATGATGTAGTATGACGACGTCAAGTAATGACGAAATCTTCAACGTACCATTATTACGGTACGGTATCAGGATATTATGAAAAGATTTACT
Source organism: Panax stipuleanatus (assembly GCA_020205555.1). Taxonomy (NCBI): domain Eukaryota; kingdom Viridiplantae; phylum Streptophyta; class Magnoliopsida; order Apiales; family Araliaceae; genus Panax; species Panax stipuleanatus. Next base: position 47,544 of record JAINUT010001079.1, on the reverse strand, counting down.
TACTATTTTTAGTTTCCTTAAACTATATAAAAAAGAGATTTATCTACTTTTGTTTCCTTAGATTACAAAAAAAAAACATTTTTTTAAAATAAATAAATAAATATTTATTTTGTTGGTTAAAAATATATATGTATATATATATATATATTTTGATTGATGTCCGAATCGTTGCTAGAGGTCTATGCTACTTAATTCAGCAAGACAAATATTGAAAGATATTTATAAAATTGGAGCGTTCTTGGTCAAACTATGCCAAACCAAATTATTTTGGTGCGGATTCAGATGTTATGAAGTTGAGGTGAACAACCCTATAAAAGGGGGACATGTTATCGGAGACAATGGTTCCGAAAGTAACGCATATAGTCGTTACGATGTTAAAATGTAATACGTTATGCACAACGTAGGGGTACGATAGGCTGATCACCTAGAGTACTTGCAGAGAGTGTTTTCAGTCTATGTGATTGCTAAACATTCTGTTAAAGATGGTTTACAGTGGTGATGTACTATTAGACCTGGAGAAGAGTTCAAGGCCTTATGACCCCTCAGCATGAGTTGAAATCTTTTAAATTCCTGTTATTTATATCGCTTCCTAATTATTGAACAATTGTGGAAAATTCTTATTATTCTGAAGGTGAAGGTGGCAAGAATGATATTCCCTAGAAAGAAATAGTTGTGGAACACAACAAGTTAGTGAATAAGATTAACTTAAAATCTACTTTGATTGATTGAATGAATGAAGATTAATGAAAATTTCGAGGACGAAATTCTTAGAAGAAGGGGTGAATGTGATAACCCGAATACTTACAAGATAGTGAATTATGAATTATATTAATTCGACGAGTAGAGTATATGGTAATAATCTTTAGAAAGAAAATAAATGAGTTAAAGAATATATAATTATGTTTAATTGAAGGTTATGTAATAAAACCTAAAATTTGTTGAAGAAATGAATGGAGTGTATATATAAATATATAAAACTTTTGTTGAGCAATGTGTTGAAGTTATTCAACGATAAATGTTTTTAAAGAGTTTTGATGGAAACCTGAGTAAGGTAGGGTTTCGGTGATTCCGAGGACGGAATCCTTATAAGGAGGAAAGGATGTGACAATCCGAATTTTCATAAATTGTTAAAATAAGAATTTAATGAATGAAATTCTTATTATGACATGTTTTGCATGTAAGTAAATATATATATATATATATATATTCATATATTGGGATGATGAGGTTTAATAGTTAATTTAACTATTGAATAAATTAAATGAAGTTATTACAAAAAGAAAATTAACTGAATATTATAAGTTAATTTAATTAAGTTAAAGATTATATTATGAAATAATATGATTTGGTTATTATTCCTAGTTGGCAGTGGAATTATTATGAATTAAATCTAATAAATAATGTGAGTATTCACTAAATTAAAATAGTGAATTAATATAAATAGAATTGTTTTAATAAAATATGAAGGTAATATATTACATGTAAGAGTAATACGTTTATGTAATGGTTTAATATTTTATATTTAGCCAAGTGAATGTAAATAGGTATGAGAATGAGAAGAACCAATATAATTATAAATAAATATTGGTGTTAGAATTAATGAATAAAATAAATATTCAATGGAAATTATTATGGAATAATTTATTTAAGTATGATGGTATTAAATAAATTGATTAATATTTAAGTGGTGATTAGATGTATGGATTAAATAAATTGTATTGAGACAATTTATGAGAGGAAAGGGATTAAATAATTATATAATTCATGTAAGTTAATTATAATTAATGGAATAAATATAAATTATTTTAATGAAAAGGTTTAATTTAAGTTGAGGTGTTATGAATATAATTTCGTAATGTATGGAGTAATAGTTATACATATTATAATTGTATAATTATTCAATGTAGCTAGCTAAATAATTTAGCAATAAAGTGTAGCGTGACATAGGTATCATATAGTAAAAGGAATAATAAAATAATCAAGAAGAGAGTCTAATAAAGTTAGCCAAACAAGGCTTAGAGACTCTTCATATTTTTAACGGCTGGAAACTTTTCCTTTGTATAACCGATACAAATTAAAATTATGTAACTTTCATCAGTTTATTCCTCCTTCACATGAGTAAAGAAAACACAGAGAGAAAGATGGAGCTTAGAGAGAAATTGAGAAGAGGGAAGAGAAACTCTTAGAATCAAGATGAAAAAGAGGATTAAACAAGGACTTCCAATCATCTATTCTAAATTTAAAGAAGAATCGAAGGTAAATTTTTGGAGTTTCTAGCTTTGGTTTTATTTTCTAGAAGTTCTTCTTTGTAATTAGTTTTGAGGGTTAAATTGTTAAGAGATTGATCATATATGTTAATTGGTATGTATAATTTTTATATGTAATCTATAACAGGTTTTCATGTAATCATATTCGTGGAAACATGTGTTAGAAGAAGAAATTTGGTTTATGGCTTAGTATATGTATTTTGGTCCATTTTAAGGCTTAAATTGATGGTTAGATCATGTATATAATCTGAAATTGATAATAAATGTTGTTAGTATGTTGAATGACGAAAACAACGAAGTTTAAACGGATTGATTTGGTTAGGAATCGAATTCGTGGTGAATGATTTCGCTAAAACATGTTAAAACATGTAAAACTAATATGAACATGAGTTTTAGGCCAAAATTTTGGTTGGTTAGTGTTTCTATAAATTATTGGTTCTTTGATATGTTGTAGTTGTATGAATTACGAATCCATAGAGTCGAAAACGGACCCAATCGGATGTGTATAACTCAAGTTATGAAGATTTGAAGGAGAAAACGTCCAAAAATTGCAAGAACGGTGATCTGTAAAGTCTGGTTCTGCTACCAGGAGCAGCTGCTCGGTGCCCTAAGCCTTTTGGGGTGCAGCTGCCCTCTATGGTGCAGCTGCACTGGTTCCAAGGCTTAAAGGGGGGCAGCTGCGCCGAACACATGTCAGGCGCAGACGTGCCCGAGTGGACTGTTTTGACGTCCTGTAGTAAAATGGCCATAACTTTCTCATACGGACTCGAATTGAGGTGATTCAAGATAATCCGTAACAAGCACGAGTAGACCTACAACTTTTGTTCTTTAACTTTTTTGATTTGAAGTCGTTAGCTAGGGTCAAAATGGTCATTTGTGGGACTGACTAACTTCCATAACATAACTATTATGAATTATAATGATACTTACCATTAATCTTTGAGTATTAGACGATTCGTATGGGCGTGCTAAGCGTGGGCAAATATGTGTCGTTTGGGCGTTCGAATAGGCAAGTTTGACGTACGGACGTGCAAGCGTCGCAGAGTCGTAACGAGTGTGTATGAACTTGTTTAATATTATGTTTTCAATTAGAATGAAACATTATAGAGTAATGCAACCCAATATAGGAGCATGCAAAGCACATGCAAAAGAGGCGGGTTAGGCGTGTGACGTATAAACGTAGAAACGCCGTGTAATGTGGTAATACACTTAAATAGTGTTTCGATTCTAATGAAATAAACATTACAATATATGAAATGTGGTTAATATAAAACCAATAGGTAATCCTAGCGGGACTTAAACACTTGAATGAATTTTGAATATTACGAAAAAGAATTATACTGAAATATAAGTCGATAGTTAACACAATCAAGTTGAACATTGTGTATTGATAATAGGAAGAGTTATGAGATGTAGAGTAAAGTTTACATTACAACTAATATGCTTTGCTATGTGACTAATAGTTGATGTGCATGATTATATAATTGTGTAGGGCACGTGAAGTGCAGATATCTGTAAGCTGTTAAACTATTATTGGTAAACAACGATCAAGGCAAGTCTTTCCGTTCCTATTTTCTACGTGAACTTGATGATGAAATGTTTTAAATTATTTTGCAAAGAGCATGATATGTTTTATATATGTTGTAAGCCTGAAATGTTAAAGTCAATTTATGACTACATTGTTTGATTAAAGAATGTTGATTGAGTAAGGAACTCAATCTTTATATTTGTTATGTGAAGTAAAGCATGTATGCCATGCTACTTTAATTATTATGAGATGTATGTTGAGTATGTATTTATATGCTATGTGATGCATGAAAGCTGTTAGATCTTGCTGAGCTGTCGAGCTCTTTCTTGCAAATAATCACTTTTGCAGGTTAAGGATTCAAGGTAACGCTATGTGCTACTTGAAAGAAATGAATCAGATGTAATGCATGAAGATTTATATACTTTGGCTGAATTGTTTTTATTTTGGACCCTTTTAAGGTTTCAGATAATGTATTTGATAATGTATGATGCTTAACAGATGTTGAGTTGTAAAATTTAAATTTTACCCAATGTATAAGGGTTATTGAACGTGGTTGTAAATTTTAGTTTATAATAACTCTGACGAAGCGATTCATGAAATAAAGTTGAATCAAAGTTATGTAACGATAAAGGTTGAGATTCAGGGAAATAAAGAAGGAATAATATAAAAGTTTTAAATATTCCGTATTTTTAGTGATTGTATCATTGATTAATGATCTAAAGTCTGAATAAGGATGTATTGTTAACGACCAATGTCGAGAGTTGTATTGTATGAAATTTGGGGTCGTTACAGTTAGTATCAAAGCTGATAGGTTATACACCTTAGGTAAGAGTACCTTAGGCTTTGACCTTAGAGAATGAGAAGTTAAGTTACGTATAACGAAAAGGTGATTCTTTTCACATACGTAGATGTATAGGATGAGTTAAGTCCTAGAAATATTATAAGAAGAAGGTAAGAATAACGAGGAATAAAACTCAAATAAAATGTTGAACTTTATGAACGAAGTTAGAAATTCTTAAAAGAATAGTTAATAAATAAACAAGAAGATTCAAAGAAGAATCTTGAAGAGATATGAAGATAAGAATCAGGAGTTACCTAACTCCAATAATAAAGATGTCGAATAACGATGAATAGACAAAATCTATAACATTGAAAACGTAAAGGAAATTATGATATGTCATGATGACAGGTAAAGATAAGAATTTTTTAAAACAAAATGATAATGAGATAAGAAAGAATCATAAGGGAGATGATTATAGAATAAGGTCACGACGTGATCTTTTAAAGTTGAAAGACAGATGGTCAGTAATGATTGAATAGTTATAGTTTGATGCTATAACGAGAATGTACTATGATATAGTACGATGTTAACTCACGATGAGTTATAAATGATGAGATGCGAAAAATTCGTATCGAGTAAAGAGCAAGTTATGAGAAAGATAGAGTTAGGTGGGATTTCAATTGAAGAATCATGTGATAGCTGAGTTGTACAAACATTTGTATGGGCGAGGGTTTTGTGCTTGTACTTAGTTTATCACATTGATAATCATTATAATGTTGGTGTCGCGCTATCAATGTATATGTGGTGAAAATGTGATTCTTTTTTCATGTGTATATTTGATAGTTAGAGACTACTAAGTATAGTAAGATGTTATTAGGATTAAGTGCGAGTTCTTAAAACTCATGCTTATGGTAAGTTCATGACTCATAATCATATGGTATGTTTGGAACTCCTCAGCGAATGGACGCCTATAGTCTAACTAGGAAGTTCTTAAACTCATATTATTGTGGAAAGTTCTTGACTTCCAAAGTGTGGAAAGTTTGATGAACTATACTGGGAATAGAAAGGTTATGGTGTAGTAAGCATTGATGTTGTTTAAGGTTGATAGAATGATTAAGTAATGATGGAGTAAAGATTTAATTGATGGAGAAAGTTTTATATTCTAAATCTCCTAGCTTTGCTAGATTTTTGAAATTTATTGACTTCGTGCTGATGTTGCACTTCTATTTTCTTGAAAAACATTGGATCAAATAATGGAATCAATGAATTTTTTTAAAATAGTGTTATTATTCGCATGTCTATGCTAATTGCTTCAACTAGACAAAAATAATTTAAGATTTTCAAAATGTATTTTATGTGTTATATGCATCATTTGATATGGTGTAGAGACAATAATTGAGGAAGTTTTCAATGAAGTTAAACCTAGTGTTGGATGTGATCGTATAATCGTCAGCCCGTTATGGTATGATGTAGTATGACGACGTCATGTAATGACGAAATCTTCAACGTACCATTATTACGGTACGGTATCAGGATATTATGAAAAGATTTACTTACTATTTTTAGTTTCCTTAAACTATATAAAAAAGAGATTTATCTACTTTTGTTTCCTTAGATTACAAAAAAAACATTTTTTTTAAAATAAATAAATAAATATTTATTTTGTTGGTTAAAAATATATATATATATATATATATATATATTTTGATTGATGTCCGAATCGTTGCTAGAGGTCAATGCTACTTAATTCAGCTAGACAAATATTGAAAGATATTTATAAAATTGGAGCGTTCTTGGTCAAACTATGCCAAACCAAATTATTTTGGTGCGGATTCAGATGTTATGAAGCTGAGGTGAACAACCCTATAAAAGGGGGACATGTTATCGGAGACAATGGTTCCGAAAGTAACGCATATAGTCGTTACGATGTTAAAATGTAATACGTTATGCACAACATAGGGGTACGATAGGCTGATCACCTAGAGTACTTGCAGAGAGTGTTTTTAGTCTATGTGATTGCTAAATATTCTGTTAAAGATGGTTTACAGTGGTGATGCACTATTAGACCTGGAGAAGAGTTCAAGGCCTTATGACCCCTCAGCATGAGTTGAAATCTTTTAAATTCCTGTTATTTATATCGCTTCCTAATTATTGAACAATTATGGAAGATTCTTATTATTCTGAAGGTGAAGGTAGCAAGAATGATATTCCCTAGAAAGAAATAGTTGTGGAACACAACAAGTTAGTGAATAAGATTAACTTAAAATCTACTTTGATTGATTGAATGAATGAAGATTAATGAAAATTTCGAGGACGAAATTCTTAGAAAGAAGGGGTGAATGTGATAACCCGAATACTTACAAGATAGTGAATTATGAATTATATTAATTCGACGAGTAGAGTATATGGTAATAATCTTTAGAAAGAAAATAAATGAGTTAAAGAATATATAATTATGTTTAATTGAAGGTTATGTAATAAAACCTAAAATTTGTTGAAGAAATGAATGGAGTGTATATATAAATATATAAAACTTTTGTTGAGCAATGTGTTGAAGTTATTCAACGATAAATATTTTTAAAGAGATTTGATGGAAACCTGAGTAAGGTAGGGTTTCGGTGATTCCGAGGACGGAATCCTTATAAGGAGGGAAGGATGTGACAATCCGAATTTTCATAAATTGTTAAAATAAGAATTTAATGAATGAAATTCTTATTATGACATGTTTTGCGTGTAAGTAAATATATATATATATATATATATATATATATATATATATTCATATATTGGGATGATGAGGTTTAATAGTTAATTTAACTATTGAAGAAATTAAATGAAATTATTGCAAAAAGGAAATTAGCTGAATATTATTAGTTAATTTAATTAAGTTAAAGATTATATTATGAAATAATATAATTTGGTTATTATTCCTAGTTGGCAGTGGAATTATTATGAATTAAATCTCATAAATAATGTGAGTAATCACTAAATTAAAATAGTGAATTAATATAAATAGAATTGTTTTAATAAAACATGAAGGTAATATATTACATGTAAGAGTAATACGTTTATGTAATGGCTTAATATTTTATATTTAGCCAAGTGAATGTAAATGGGTATGAGAATGAGAAGAACCAATATAATTATAAATAAATATTGGTGTTAGAATTAATGAATAAAATAAATATTCAATGAAAATTATTATGGAATAATTTATTTAAGTATGATGGTATTAAATAAATTGATTAATATTTAAGTGGTGATTAGATGTATGGATTAAATAAATTGTATTGAGACAATTTATGAGAGGAAAGGAATTAAATAATTATATAATTCATGTAAGTTAATTATAATTAATGGAATAAATATTAATTATTTTAATGAAAAGGTTTAATTTAAGTTGAGGTGTTATGAATATAATTTTGTAATGTATGGAGTAATAGTTATACATATTATAATTATATAATTATTCAATGTAGCTAGCTAAATAATTTAGCAATAAAGTGTAGCGTAACATAGGTATCAAATAGTAAAAGGAATATTAAAATAATCAAGAAGAGAGTCTAATAAAGTTAGCTAAACAAGGCTTAGAGACTCTCCATATTTTTAACAGCTGGAAACTTTTCCTTTGTATAACCGATACAAATTAAAATTATGTAACTTTCATCAGTTTATTCCTCCTTCACATGAGAAAAGAAAACACAGAGAGAAAGATGGAGCTTAGAGAGAAATTGAGAAGAGGGAAGAGAAACTCTTAGAATCAAGATGAAAAAGAGGATTAAACAAGGACTTCCAATCATCTATTCTAAATTTAAAGAAGAATCAAAGGTAAATTTTTGGAGTTTCTAGCTTTGGTTTTATTTTCTAGAAGTTCTTCTTTGTAATTAGTTTTGAGGGTTAAATTGTTAAGAGATTGATCATATATGTTAATTGGTATGTGTAATTTTTATATGTAATCTATAACAGGTTTTCATGTAATCATATTCGTGGAAACATGTGTTAGAAGAAGAAATTTGGTTTATGGCTTAGTATATGTATTTTGGTCCATTTTAAGGCTTAAATTGGTGGTTAGATCATGTATATAATCTAAAATTGATAATAAATGTTGTTAGTATGTTGAATGACGAAAACAACGAAGTTTAAACGGATTGATTTGGTTAGGAATCGAATTAGTGGTGAATGATTTCGCTAAAACATGTTAAAACATATAAAACTAATATGAACATGAGTTTTAGGCCAAAATTTTGGTTGGTTAGTGTTACTATAAATTATTGGTTCTTTGATATGTTGTAGTTCTATGAATTACGAATCCATAGAGTCGAAAACGGATTCAATTGGATGTGTATAACTCAAGTTATGAAGATTTGAAGGAGAAAACGTCCAAAAATCGCAAGAACGGTGATCTGTAAAGTCTGGTTCTGCTACTAGGCGCAGCTGCTCGGTGCCCTAAGCCTTTTGGGGTGCAGCTGCCCTCAATGGTTCAGCTGCGCTGGTTCCAAGGCTTAAAGAGGGGCAGCTACGCCGAACACATGTCAGGCGCAGACGTGCCCGAGTGGATTGTTTTGACGTCCTGTAGTAAAATGGCCATAAATTTCTCTTACGGACTCGGATTTAGGTGATTCAAGATAATCCGTAACAAGCACGAGTAGACCTACAACTTTTGTTCTTTAACTTTTTCGATTTGAGGTCGTTAGCGAGGGTCAAAATGGTCATTTGTGGGACTGACTAACTTCCATAACATAATTATTATGAATTATAATGATACTTAACATTAATCTTTGAGTATTAGACGATTCGTATGGGCGTGCTAAGCGTGGGCAAATACGTGTCGTTTGGGCGTTCGAATAGGCAAGTTTGACGTATGGACGTGCAAGCGTCGCAACACCGTAACGAGTGTGTATGAACTTGTTTAATATTATGTTTTCAATTAGAATGAAACATTATAGAGTAATGCAACCCAATATAGGAGCATGCAAAGCACATGCAAAAGAGGCGGGTTAGGCGTGTGACGTATAAACGTAGAAACGCCGTGTAATGTGGTAATACACTTAAATAGTGTTTCGATTCTAATGAAATAAACATTATAATATATGAAATGTGGTTAATATAAAACCAATAGGTAGTCCTAGCGGGACTTAAACACTTGAATGAATTTTGAATATTACGAAAAAGAATTATAGTGAAATATAAGTCAATAGTTAACACAATCAAGTTGAACATTGTGTATTGATAATAGGAAGGGTTATGAGATGTAAAGTAAAGTTTACATTACAACTAATATGCTTTGCTATGTGACTAATAGTTGATGTGCATGATTATATAATTGTGTAGGGCACGTGAAGTGCAGATATCTATAAGCTGTTAAACTGTTATTGGTAAACAACGATCAAGGCAAGTCTTTCCGTTCCTATTTTCTACGTGAACTTGATGATGAACTGTTTTAAATTATTTTGCAAAGAGCATGATATGTTTTATATATGTTGTAAGCCTGAAATGTTAAAGTCAATTTATGACTACATTGCTTGATTAAAGAATGTTGATTGAGTAAGGAACTCAATCTTTATATTTGTTATGTGAAGTAAAGCATGTATGCCATGTTACTTTAATTATTATGAGATGTATGTTGAGTATGTATTTATGTGCTACGTGATGCATGAAAGCTGTTAGATCTTGCTGAGCTATCGAGCTCATTCTTGCAAATAATCACTTTTGCAGGTTAAGGATTCAAGGTAACGCTATGTGCTACTTGAAAGAAATGAATCAGATGTAATGCATGAAGATTTATATACTTTGGCTGAATTGTTTTTATTTTGGACCCTTTTAAGGTTTCAGATAATGTATTTGATAATGTATGATGCTTAACAGATGTTGAGTTGTAAAGTTTAAATTTTACCCGATGTATAAGGGTTATTGAACGTGGTTGTAAGTTTTAGTTTATAATAACTCTGACGAAGCGATTTATGAAATAAAGTTGAATCAAAGTTATGTAACGTTAAAGGTTGAGATTCAGGAAAATAAAGAAGGAATAATATAAAAGTTTTAAATATTTCGTATTTTTAGTGATTATATCATTGATTAATAATGTAAAGTCTGAATAAGGATGTATTGTTAACGACCGATGTCGAGAGTTGTATTGTATAAATTTTGGGGTCGTTATATTCAATTTGTTCCCTAATAGACCTTATCTCTTGCTCTATCATGAATCATCTTTCTGAGACTTCCCAACTGTCTGGGCTGTTGCTGCTGGATGGAGTTGACTCTCCCATATAACGGAGGTATTTGGATCCTTCTCCATTTATGGTGCTGATCATGTTGACATTCTCCTCTTTATGCTCTAGGAGGGGATTGTCTTGTACGTGTGATTGTTCTGGTTTGGTCACCACAATCTCTCCATTGTCAATCAAGTCTTGGATTTTGTGCTTGAGAGACCAACAGTCTTGAGTGTCATGGCCCGGGGATCCGAAATGGTAAGCACACTTCTTCCTTGGGTCGAAATTCCGTCCACCAGTGTTGGTTGGTGGAAGGAGTTGTACAATCTTTTTCTGCGCCGTCAACAGCTTTAGCACATTCTCGAGTGAATCCCCTATAGGGGTGAAAGTTCTTTGACGTCTGACCTCTATGTTTTTCTAAAATGGAGGATTTGAAGGTTGTGCTGGAGCTTGAAAAAAGGTATAGTTCCTCCTTTGAATAGGCATACTATTTGATTCGCCTATTTGATTCTGTCCTTGTAATACTAAGGACACTTCTTCATCTTTCTTTTTATATACCCTCCGAGGATTACTCCCGTAATTTTCGGACTGGATATGCTCAGCAATAGCTTCGAGGGCGGTCAGATCCTTTATCTTCCAGGATTTGAGCCCCATTTCTGCCATCTCGCTGTGTTTGATCATTTCAGAGAATGGTTTTTCTATGCCTGCTAGGACCCTCTCATAATATGGAGCTTCTTGGATATCGATGAAGGTCGTGACTATCTCAGTCTCATTCATAGGTGGAATGACTTGTGCTACGACTCATCTCCATCGTTGAGCATACTCTCTGAATGATTCAATGTTTTATTTCTTGATTTTGGTTATTTGGTATCTATCTGGAGCCAGCTGAGATTTGAAGCTATATTGACTGAGGAAGGCATGGGCCAACTCTTCCCAGCTGTGAATCTTAGAGTTGTCTAGGCAGGCGTACCAGGCTCTAGCCTCTCTGGGCAGACTCTTCTAAAATAATTGCATTCGAAGTTTCTCGTCCTCTGCATAGGATCCGAGTTCTCCAATGAATACTTTCAGGTGAGTATAAGGGTCTCCCAATCCATCGTATTTCTCAAAATCAGGAGTTCTAAATTTTTCTGGATAACGAGCCCCAGGGAATATACAGAGGTCAGAGTAATTAACACTGCCGAATGCCCCAGTCCCTTTGATAGACTGGATGGTTTCTTCCATCTGTTGTACTTTCTTCATAATGTCACCAGCTTCCTGCTCTTTGTTGAGGATGGTGATTTCAATGGTTTTGTTAGTTGGGTCCTGGTTTTGTGGTCCAGGAATCTGAGTTTCGGCTTTTACGGTCTCTTGACCACCACCACTACCACCAGGTGTTCCCGGTTCTATGTGAACTTGGGCTTGCTTCCCTTTAAAGGCCTTGCTTTGTTCTCTCAAAAAACTGGCCAATTCAGCTATTTGATTCTTCAGTCCTTCAAACTCTTCCCTAAAGACAGGGGTAGATTCTGGCTGAGCACTTGAAGTCATGTCCGTGGATGGACTGAGTGTTTTCTTGGACTTAGATCTAGTGACAGGACCAATTTTTTTACCTACAACAAAACGTAGGCGTGTCAATTTCCTGATATAAGTAGGGATAGGATGCATGCCATGATGTGTTTTTTGTAGTTTTTTAATCTTATCCTGCAAAACAGTGGTTAGTTATTTTTATGACAAGATAACATGACAGGATGTATATGACAAGGAATGTAAGTCTTTCATTATGATATTTACATTGTGCTCCTTTACATTTAGAATTTGAAAACTTGACATTGAATTGAAAGAGGAAGGCATGAAGAAGCTTCCCATCGGATTTGATTAATCAGAGGCTGACCTATCTTAGGCTACTCTCGCGACTTTTTCGGCATAAAGGTCCCCAGATCATCGCAATCTACTAGAGGGGAAATTAATCCGATCTTTCAACTGGACCGAATCTGGGTGGTGCATTTTCATGAGCCCCTAGAGGCTTAGTCGTCCCCAGAGTCATTACTTATCACCGATGGGTTTTGCCTCCCAAAGGAGGAATCATAACATACATTCACATACATCTCATCTCACCGTTATGCATATGATGACATTGGTGCGAAGAACTAATATGGGTGCGAAGAACTAAAACAGGAAAGCATTCATTCACATTCATTCAATGTAAATACGCAGCATTCACGTATTCATTAAATTTATAGACACAGCATTTACACATACGTAGTTTTAAAAGGGAAATGTTTGAAAAGATTTGAACGCGGCCTAAACCCTCTATTGTCCCCAGCAGAGTCGCCACCTGTCGAAGTCGGGAAAAAATTCGCAGGTCGGGTCACAACCCGAATCTTTCTCTCTTCCTAAGTTATCTCACTCTTTTTATTTGTGATAAAGGTTTTGAAGGATTTTTTTAGGAGAAGACCAACATGTACTATGTCGACGATTTGAACGTTTTATAGAGTCGCCAGTTGGTATATTTGAAATGGTTGTACCAACTCAACCGAGTTTTGTTTGAAAGAGGCCCAATTGCTAGATATTGTCAAAACTTAATATTTGAAAACAAAGTTTTGAGTTCGGGGGCTTGGTTAAGTGTGGGGAAGGTGTTAGGCACCCCACAACTCCTGTATAAATACGGTACCGCATCTTTTTAATATTTTCCTTAGAAAATTGAAATGTCTGGGTGAATGTTGTTTGAAAATTGAGCCTATGTTGGATGGAAAGCATGTCTATTCATCGTTGAACCTATATAAGAAGGGTTTGATTTGATTTGCAAAAAGTCTTTGATTTGATTTTCAAAAGTTTTTGATTTGATTTTGCAAAAGCTTTTCTTTTCGATGAGATTGTTGAATGATGTTTTGAAAGAAGGTTTTCAAACCCTTACGCTAACATAGGAATTGAAGCATATTAATACTTCAATTTTATCTTTTCAACCTTAAGACTCAATTTGAATGGTGATTGTCGGGCTGCGAAGCATCCTTGACCACAACATATATACAAGTGTCGGTCTCCTCATGGGCATGATTGCCATCGAAGGAATTCTTACACGACAAACTATATTTTCACTATATTGAGGCCTTAAATTCAGATAACCGTTTTAAGGTCTTTTGTATGTACATTTTTATAGAGAACACTGGCAGGGTACATTTGTAAAGTGGAGTTTGTCCATCGTGAGAATCAGATTCTGATCTGTTTGATCAATAATTCCACAATTCCTAGGCTCACATAGGGAGGCCAATAAACCTGCATAGCTTAAATTTGTATAGAAATATATCCAAATATCGCCAGAACCAAGGATTCATTCAGTAAATCCTGGTTCGCACATGGCCGAAGCATCTCGTTCCCACTAGATTACGATCTAAGGGACGTGAGGTTGCTTTTATAACTGAAACTAGAAAAATGTTAGATTTAAATAAATCTCAGCCATTCTAGCTTCTCGGTTTCGTCTGTACTGATTTTGAACCGTTTAAAAGCTAGAGTTAGCGAGATTTAAATAAATCTAGTTCGCCCGCAGATAAGTCAGTGCCGATTCATATAAAATGAATATTTGAAGCAACAATTTAATAAAACCGAGTAAAGCAATATATATACAATTATATATATGAAATATGTAAAGGGCGATGGGTTTTCAAACCAGTGCCCGGACTAGAATTGAAATATATATATATATATATATATATATATATATATATATATATATATATGTGTGTGTGTGTGTGTGTGTGTGTATTTATAAAAGTTATAAAAAAGCCACGGAATGATCCAGGCTAGACAGAATTGAAATATATATATTAAGAAAAACAATAAAAAGGGAGATGGGTTTTCACGCCTGTGCTCGGATTGAAATATAAATATTTACAGAAACATAGTCAATCAGGACTGAAAAGATAACCCAGTAATGGTGAATGATGCCAAAAATAGTAAAAAGGCCACATAATAATCCAGGGCGAACCAGAATGTAAATGTATAGAAAAGTAGTCAACCAAGACTAGGAAGATAACCCAGTGTGGTGAAGGCTGCTTATATATGTATATTTATATATAAAAGCAGTAAAAAGGCCACATAATGATCCAAGCTGAACTGAAATATAAATATATATATAGAGAGACAGAAAAGTAGTCTACCAAGACTGGAAAGATAACCTTGTGTGGTGAAGGCTGCTTATATATACATATTTATATATAAAAGTAGTAAACTACCGCGGATTTGACATCCGGGCTTGACAGGATTGAAAAGTTAGAATATATACAGTTAAATATATACAAAAAAAAAGCCAAACCCGGACTGGGAAGATAACCCAGTCCGGCGAAGTTGCTAATAACGAAGATGCAAGTATATAAAAGCTGCCGGAAGCGATGGATTGTCAATCCGTGTTGTAGAAATGCCAAAAAATGAGTTTATATACAAAATGTACCAAACGTTGACAAAAACGACCACGGAATTGAGTTCCGGGCATATTTAGAAAATGAAACTTGATATGCAAGTGTATAACAGTTCAAAGAAGTAGTATTAACTTGCTAATCGTAAAAATACTCACAATGGACTGCTACACGGGCTTTTTCCCAAATCGTAGGCTTTAAACGTCCGAATCTACCGTTTATTTTCTGATATGTGGTAGTATGTGGGTATATCTACATGTTAAAGTGAAAAAATTTGGGTTTGGAAGACAAGAAATTATACAGAAAACCAAACGGGCAGGGGTTTGGAGCGTTTCTGAATTTTTTAAATGAGAGGAGGGTGCAGCTCTATATATAGGCCAGGGAGCCTCCACTATACCTGCTACTACCGCAGGTAGAGGTGTGTCTCCATGTGGTGGGGCCCATATAGTTGGTCCCTTCGTCTCAAAGTACGTGCACTCCTAGCAACGCGAGGTCTCAATCGAAACTTTCTAACTTTTGATCGGAGCGTCCGTTTGAGGCGTGCTATACCTTTCCAGAAAGCCCTCACCGAGAGTGTCACAATAATATGAGACAAAACATTTTTCAGGTCCAAGAAAAAAGGGTTCATAACCAGGTGTTTGATTCCCCGCAATTTGTCCTTTGAGCTGTCTTGCGATGTTTGCACTCGGGATCATCGTTATGGTTCGATCTGACCTTGGTGGCATTAATTCGGCTTGAGTTTGACCAAATCAACTTAGAGTTGGTAAAATGACCATTTTGCCCCTGCTGGGTTGCCTTCAGTGTCGGCATGGCCTTTGGTTGACTTCTTGGGGCGTTTCCAAGATTTGAATCCCATTCGAGTCTGTTTGTCCTCATTGTTGTCTCTGAGGTTGACTTGGTCGCTCTAGGTTTTCCTCTGGAGATGTTATGATGCTTCAGGATTGGTTCTGAAGTTGACTTGACTTCCCGGGTTGAGACCGGGGCTGACCTGTACCTCCCAGGTGAGACCGGGGCTGACCTGTACCTCTTGGGTTCAGACCGGGGCTGACCTATACTTCCCAGGTTGAGACCGAGGCTGATTTGTACCTCCTGGGTTAAGACTGAGGCTGATTTGTACTTCTCAGGTTAAGACCGGGGCTAACCTGTACCTCCCAAGTTGAGACCGGGGCTGACCTGTACCTCCTGGGTTGAGACCGGGGCTCACCTATACCTCCCGGGTTGAGATCGGGGCTGATCTGTACCTCCCGGGTTAAGATCGGGGCTGATCTGTACCTCCCGGGTTGAGACCGGGGCTGATCTGAAGGCCTGGTATTGAGATCGGGGTTGATTTGATGACCCGGTATTGAGATCGGGGTTGGTTTGATTTTCTGATATTGAGACCAGGGTTGATTTGATGACCCGGTATTAAGACCGGGGTTGGTTTGATGACCCGGTATTGAGACCGGGGTTGGTTTGATTGTCCGGTATTGAGACCGGAGTTGAGTTGAAGGCCCGGTATTGAGACTGGGTTGGTTTTATTGCCCGGTATTAAGACCGGGGTTGAGTTGAAGGCCCGGTATTATGACCGGGATTGAGTTGATGACCCAGTATTGAGATCGGAGTTGAATTGGCGGCCCAGTATTGAGACCTGGATTGATTTGATGGCCCGGTATTGAGATCGGGGTTGAGTTGACGACCCGGTATTAAGATCGGAGTTGAGTTGAAGGCCCGATATTGATACCGGGATTGATTTGATGGCCCAGTATTGAGATTGGGTTGGTTTGATTGCCCGGTTTTGAGACCGAGGTGGAGTTGACAGCCCAATATTGAGACTAGGGTTGAGTTGAAGGCCCGGTATTGAGACCGGGGTTGATTTGAAAAGACAATCTTGCCCTCCTACAGTGTTAGTAACAGGGACAGAAAATTTCAAGTGTCTACACTCCAAAAGTTTAATTAGAATTAAGTCTACCATCATCAAAGGACCCTGAATATCTACACGACAGTTCTTATATACAAACGTAACAGGAATCATTTCCATATTCATAATTTCTAAGTTCAGAGGGTAGTCTAACTCTTTTTGAGTCAAATCTAACTTCTAAACAAAATCATCAGATATAAACGAACAAGTAGCACTCGAATCAAATAATACGTAAGCATTATATCATTGATCCATGATGATATGCTCGGCCAAATACATTTCTTATCCAATAACTCTTGCAGTTGAACCATCAACTCCTTCATCTCCAATGGGGCTATTCGGTACCGAGCCTTTAATATAGGGGCAGTCCCTGTTACCAAATCGATCACGAACTCAATCTCCCTATCAGGCAGAAGTCCTGGCAAATCATCCAGAAAAACATCCGCAAAGTCTCTAATAACTGGTATCTCCTCCAGCTTCGCACCTAACTTTTGAGTATAGACTATGTAGGTTAAATATCCTACACATCCTTGTCTTATCAACCTCCTGGTCTACATCATCATCAGACAACTCGCTTGTCTAGATGACTTGCTGCCATAAAATACTACCTTTGACTTCTTAAGAGTCGTAAGGTTCACACACTTCTTTTGGCAGTCAATTATCGCCCCATGGTTAAACAACCAATCCATTCCCAAAATAACGTCAAGCTTCCCAAGTTTAATCAGAATTAAGTCTACCATCATCAAATGACCATGAATATCTACACGACAGTTCTTATATACAAACCTAATAGGAATCATTTCCATATTCGTAATTTCTAAGTTCAGAGGGTAATCTAACTCTTTTTGAGGCAAATCTAACTTCTTAACAAAATCATCGGATATAAACGAACAAGTAGCACCGGAATCAAATAATACGTAAGCATTAATATCATTGATCGAAATGATACTTAACACCACATCCTTTGACTACACAACATCCTGCACCGTCATGTTGAATGTACGAGCAGTTGGTCGATTTATTTGCGATGATCTGGTGATAGTCAGATTGCCACCGCTGTTGTTCCCTCTAACTCTATTTGTTCCCCCTACTACTTTCTTAGGACAATCACGAGCCATGTGATCCTTTGACCGGCAAGTGAAACACGCTCCCTTCTTTGGATTGGGATAATTTGGTGCAATATGGCCCTTTTGGCCACAGTTGAAACACACCCTCTTACCCCTCAAGCAGATGCCTATGTGATTCTTCCCGCAATTGCTACAAGCATCCACTCTCTTCTTCTGATTCCCTTGCTGACTTCCCGTACTTATATTATCATTCCACTTTCTTTTCTGGCTATCGCCACTATGGCTACCACCTATCTTATTCTCATTTTCACTCTTCTTCTTCTTCTGCTCATAATTGTACTTGGTCAGAGCATCACTTCCTCCTTCCACTATAATCTCCTTTTCTAGTATGGTTGCAAACGAATTAAGTTGGAACATCAAAACTAGGCTATACAGTCAGGGCTTCAGTCCCTGTTCAAACTTTCTTGCCTTCCTCTCATCGGTATTAACTTGATATGGCTCAAACCTCGCCAATTCATCGTTCCATGCTTCAACTCCAAAAATTGAACCTCCATTTAATCCTGCGAACTCATTGGGAAATACGTCTCGAAGAACATCTCCTTAAATCTCTCTTAAGGAATTATCCTTTGACCAGCTCGGCACTTGTTCGCTTGCCACCAGTAACTAGCTTCTGACTTCAACATGAATGTCGCGAAAGAAGTCTTCTGGTCTTCATTGACCTTAGCAATGTCAAAAACCTTTTCCATCTCCATGATCCATGTTTGAGCTTCGACTGGATTCATGGACCCTAGAAATTCTAGAGGCCCTACAGCTTTGAAATCCTTAAAAGTCGGAACATGGGCTTACGGCTGATTCGTAAGTGCTCCTTTCAATCAATTCACCAACTGCTGCACTGCATTAGGATCGACCTCATTATTATTATTTTTAGATCCCTCTGGGGTCTACTGACGTGGTTCTCTTCTTCTTGGTGGAATCTTACTAATCATTGTTCATTTACATAAGCGTTTAAGACTTAACTTAAACATTTTAAAAGAACACACATCACCTTCAATAAACTTTTTTTTATTCATTTCTACTTTAAAACATAATATAGATAGCATCATAGTTATCTAAATTATCTATCCCGAAATAATAAAATTCCAAGATTACATCATTATATCCCATTATTTATCTCAAAATCTGGGATTTACATCTTTATTAACTCTCTTAGTTATTAAAATATTATATTATTTCTTTTCTCGTAACCTACTAAGACATTCCACGTCGTACAGCTTCGCTGCGCTCCTACTCCATAATGTGAATCATCGTCTGATGATCCATCATATACCACGAGCAATCTTCAAACTGAACTAGATAGTAAAAGATTCGGGCTTGAGCTCTATCAATTGTTGTATGGAAAGCATAATCAATTTCATTAATTTTGGTCTTCTTTGACAGAATATCACCTTCCACGAGATCTGCACGCTGAGAAGCCATCAACCAAGCGTCTTCAGCTCTCGCTTGCTTAGCAGACTCCTTTATGAAATCATCCTATACAATCACTTTCACAGCTATCAACCGTCCTACTTGATATTCTGACTAAGCTAACTTCTGCTCTACCTCTAAAATGTAATGACCGAGAAAATTGAACTTTCAAGTAACTAAATTTTATTTGAGTTATTGAATAAAATATGAATATATGTTTATTAAACTGAGTAAGATGTTTAAAGGTCGTTCTATGACCTAGAAGATGCGAATGTGGTTAGGATTCTGGCTTACGAGTATAATGCGAAGATTAATACGATGTATAATACAAGTATCATATATAGTATATAGTATATACAATGAGAATACGAGAATTATACGATAAGAATATGATAGGTCTTAATGGACTTTAACTATTGGACTTAGACAATTGTCAAGTCCAATTAGATGATGAATGAGGCCCAATGAGATTTATATCAACGCCCAACGATAATTTAAATCAAGCCCTAAGTCCAATGTGAATTAACTCTAAGCCCGAACCAAGAATCGAACCCGTAGGTCGAACCGATGGGTTATCGGGTGGGTAAAACCCATGGGGCAACCCATGAGGGGCCCCATGGTGGCACGGTGGCACATGTGGGAGACATGGTGGGCACATGGCCTTTACTTGGTGGAGAAAAATTTTTATGGAGGTGTGAATAGTAAAGGAGGTGGGATTAATGACCCTTTTGCCCTCCATCTTGCAATTCTATATAAGAGAAGCTTAGTTGATCATTTGTTGTTTTACAAACTTTGAACAACTAGTATATTGAGAGAAAGAGAGAGAGAGAAGAGTTAACCAAGAATCAAAGGAGAAAGGAAGTTATCTAAGACTTTTGTCAAGAACAAAAGTTCAAAAACTCAAGAGTTCCAAGTTCCTCCTTCAGCTATAATAGCCTTTTATAAGAGTGATCCGAAAGAATCAATCTGCAATACCACAACCTTATTGTAGAGCTAGGGTTTTAGGCCCTGCTCAAACCTTCTTGCCTTTCGTACCTCAGTGTCCACTTGATGTGGAGCGAATCTGGCTAACTCGTTAAATTTTGCGGCGTATTCTGAAACTGTCATATTCTCCTGCATCAATTCTAAAAACTTAACCTCCATCTTGGCTTGCATACTTGGTGAGAAATAATTCTCCAAGAACAGTTCCTTGAACCTTGTCCATGTTACCACTCTTGCTCCGGCTCTATTTTGATTTGCCTCCCACCAGAAATTCGCCTCCCCCTTCATCAAATAGGTAGCAAAAGCTGTCTTTTGCTCCTCTACTACCCTGGCAATAACAAATGCTTTCTCCATCTCCTTCACCCATGTTTGAGCTTCTATAGGGTTAGTTGTCCCTCTAAATTCTGGCAGTCCTATTGCCTTAAAGTCTTTGAAGTTTGCCAATCTATTATCTGTCTGATTTCTTGCTGCTGGTGCTCTATTCTGCATTGCTTGTGCTAATATATTAGGAAGATTTTGCATTCGGTCCACATTACCTCCTCCATCATTAATAGATTCTTCTACTCTTTGGTTTCAGTTTTGTCTTCTTGGTGGCATTATCTAGTTAAACAAAACCTTAAATTATTCTTTCCTAGTTTACATTTTATGCCTCATCGTATAAGTGTTAACATTTAAAATGTAATGCGTAATTTGAAACAAAGATAATCATATAATCAATATGTTGGATTTTAAAATTTTGGTTTACTGAATTAACGAATTATCAGATAGACACTTACTATTTTAACTGTGACGCCCCCAAATTCGAGTACTTAAAACCCGTACTTGGTGCTACACGATGTCCTTCATCAAACTGCTAAATATATTGCATACATAAAAAGATTACATCAGAGTTGTCTGTTCCTCAGACCTTTAAGTACTTTATTACTTGATAGATAATATATTATCACAATACAAAACTCTAGTTATCATAAATAACACCTTTTAACTTATTCATTCAGCTTCCCTTTTCCCTTGTCCTTGCCGGAACCTTCTGTTCAATCTCGCTTAGCTAAAAATATTTAATTTTAAAGCAAGAATGAGCATTTAATTTCTCAGCAAGTAATAGCAGTTAATAAACATCAGTTGAAAGAAATAAATGTTTTCTTTGAGGTATATTTCTACAACGAATCAATAGTTTTGAAGCCATTTGAAATAATTCTTAATAACTTATCAAACCATTTACATTTTTGAAATGACATAGTGACTATAAATGCTGAGCGGTCACTAGACCATGAACCATTATTTTCAGGTTTGAAAAGATCTTTACAGAAATTCATCTGCAAACCGACTGACTTACAGGCACGTTGGGTGATCAACACGTTATGCCCTGTGTTGATCAACACTACATGCTAGAACGATATTTGCGTTCATCATAACCGCCTTTGGCGCATAAAATTTCCCAATTTTGGGATGTTCATACTCAATCTGGATTCCGAACCAAAGCTGTAAGACCCCAACTTTTTATGAATAAAATTTAATTTTCTTTATATATTATTTTGAAATAGTAAGGGGATGATTTGATGAATGTGGAAAGTTATGGGTAATATGCGCAGATATTTCAAAATAAGAAAGTGGTTATAAAATATTCATTGTTGTCGGGGAATATTAGTTTGGTCGTGGAATATTCTTGTTGTCGGGGAATATTCGTACGGCAGCGCAATCATTTGTGGACCTCATAATGGAAAACTGTAGGATGAAGAAAACGACAAGAATAAATTTTCTAAAAATAACGGCGTAACGGTTACCGTTAACACTGTTGAAATACCCGGTGGTTAAAATAAAGTAATACGCGTTATTGCACAGTAGCACACGGTATTACACAGTATTTTATTATTGTTATTTCAATAATTGTCACTGCACAGTATTTTACATTACCAAATTAATAATTCATATTATTTGAATAATATTATTAGATAGCATTATTAGCAATGTCTAGAAAGTTCTGTCGATGAAAGAGGTTATGCTTTTTAATTGCGCGCCACTAAGGAGAAATCCTTATCGGAAAGCCCCTTCTTTCCTGGGAATGATCTGGTTGTTAATATGGTGATTCTGTAATATTATTTGTGAATAATAATTAATTATTGACAAAAAATGATAAGAAAATATTTATTCAATGTGGATATAAATTGAGGAATTTTTAGTAAATGAGACAATTATTGAGAATTGTTATTTTATCTTTTCTGATAAAATAATTCATTCAAATATATTATTATAATATTACAAGTGTATAATGTGATAATATAATAATATAATAATGGTGATATTTTTTTACAATAAATTCATGGTATATGAATAAAATGAGGTGGAAGAGAGAAAATAGAATTGGAATTATAAATATTTTAATATATATATATATATATATATATATATATATATCTGTATGTGTGTGTGTGTATGTGTATACTTATTTGTGTGTGTGTGTGTGGAGGAAATGGTGGGGGTGAGAGAAGAAAAGGGGGAGAGAGAGAGAAGAGAGAGAGTTAGTGGGAATCGGTGGGGGAAAAAGGAAGGAAGAAAGAAAAGAAAAGAGAGGAAGAAAAGAGGAAAGAAAGAGAGAGAAAAGAAAGAAAGGGGAAAATGAAAGAAAGAAAAAAAAACGTGGGTGTTGAAGATTTTGTTAGAATGGGGGTGTGGAAAAATCATCCGTATGTAAATTCGGGTCATTGTTCGTTCGGAATTTGGAAAAACTTTCTTCTACAAAGTTGTAGAGAATTAATTTTTTTAAGGAATGGACATAAGATTCGTATTTTTCTGATAAAAAGGCTATTTATTATGAATTATTGAAGTTCCTGAATATTGGGTCTGAATTGATTTTTGGGGTTATATATATATATATTTTAAAAAATATATGTTTTATGGGTGGGACCCACTTGTGTGGGTTGATGAATTGGTCAGGAGGTGGGCGTGAATTTTTTTTAAATAATAATATTTTATTAAATTTTTTGCTATGGCGTTCTAAGCATTTTCCTATAAATAGGATGCTTAGTTTAGAATTAAAAATCACACCAGAATCAGAAGTTTCTCTCTTTATAATATCGAGCGTATTTTTGTGATTATTTAGATACTTCGAGTGTTGCTATACAGTGCAAGTTTTTTTCAGCATTTTATTCGATATTCCAGTCAGAAGTACTTGTCTTTTGAGGTAAGGGATGCTATTTTTTTCATAAATGATGTTATTTATTTCAATATCATTACACCGAAATATTGGTATGAATTTTATTATGAAATATTTACCTTTTCATGTCGAGGTTACTATTCACGTATACAGTACTATTCACGTATACGGCACTATTCACGAATACAGTACTATTCACGAGTACTATTCACGAAGTATGATTTTTCTAATGAAATTTCTACCTTTTTCATGTCGGAGTTACTATTCACGTATACGGCACTATTCACGTATACGAACACTATTCACGAATACGTTACTATTCACAAAAAAATTATATTTTCTTTTCTTTGTCCAAGTTGTCTGTTATGGTTCCTATCTTTGATTGGATCCAAGTTTTGAACTTCATTCTTGAATTTTGCTCTACAATTGAATATTATGGAGTAATTTCGAACTTGGATAAACTGATTTATGAATCCCTAATCTTTGTCCTTTATCTCACTGGATTCGTTATTTATATTGTTTTTCATCATCATCAGTCCTAAATGATGATATAACTGAATATCTTTGGCCTGTAGTACAAAGATGAATTATTACTTGATGAATATCTTTGGCCTGTAGTGCAAAGATGAATGATTACTTGATGAATATCTTTGGCCTGTAGTGCAAAGATGAATGATTACCTGATGAATATCTTTGGCCCGTAGTGCAAAGATGGACAGATGTTGAGATGAACATAACCACTGGTGATACAATTGAATATCTTTGGCCCGTAATGCAAAGATGAATATCTGATTTGAGATATATTGTAAGACCCCAGATTTTATGAAAAAGAAGTATTCAATTTTTTTATAATTATTATTCGGTAAATGGTTAAATTGATAAAAGATTAAAGTTAATGGTGATATATGTAAATTTTACAAAGTAAGCAAGTGGTCATAAAATATTCAGTTTGTCGGGAAATATTCGCTTGGTCTTTTTGTCAGGGAATATTCGTACGACGGCGCAGCCATTTGTCGGCCCCACAACGAAAAACTGTTGGATAAAGAAAACGACAAGAATGAGTTTTCTAAAAATAACGGCGTAGTTGTTACTGTAAGGCCCCAACTTTTATGAATAAAGATTTAATTTTCTTTATATATTATTTCGAAATAGTAAGGTGTTGATTTGATAAATGTAAAAAGTTATGGGTGAAATGTGCAAATATTTCAAAAAAAGCAAGTGGTTATAAAATATTCATTGTTGTTGGCGAATATTCGTTTGGTCGTGGAATATTCTTGTTGTCGAGAAATATTTGTACGACGGCGCAGCTATTTGTGGGCCCCACAACAGAATAACTGTCGGATATAGAAAGCGACAGAAATAACCTTTTTATAAATAACGGTAAAACTATTACGGTTAAACTGTTGAAATATCCGGTGATAAAAATATAGTAATACGCGTTGTTGCACAATAGCACACGGTATTGCATAGTATTTTGAATTATTGATTATTACGTAAGAAGTCACTTACTCAATAATTGTTACAGTAATTACTGTTCAATATTTTATATTATTGATTCAATAATTGCATGATATTTTATTGGTTCAATAATTACTACGTTGATATTTTATATCAATAATTGCTACGTTGCTATTTTATATGATTGATTCAATAATTGCTACCGTTGATATTTTATATTATTGATTCAATAATTGTCACTGCACAGTATTTCATATTATCAACTCAATAATTTATATTATTTGAATAATATTAGTAGATAGCATTATTGACAATGTCTAAGGAAGTTCTGTCTAAGAGGGGTTATTTAATTGCGCGACAGTAAGGAGAAATTCTTATCGGAAGGCCTCTTTCTTGGGAACGACCTGGTTGTCAATATTGTAGTTCTGTAATATTATTTGCGAATAATTAATTATTGATTTATATGATAAGAAAATATTTATTTTGTGGATATAAAAGAAGGAATTAGTGCTGATGTGTTTTTATCAGTATTTTGGTGTGAAAAATCATCCGTTTGTAGATTTCGGCAATTTTCGGTTGGGAATTTAGAAAAACTTTCTTCTACAAAATTGTAGAGAATTAAATTTCCCATGAAAAGGACATATAATTTGTATTTTTCTGATAAAAGGACTATTTATTATGCAGTTGCGAAAATAAATATTTTTTTAAATAAAATGGTGGGCCCCACTTTTGTCATTTGTTTGTTGAATGTTGATTTTTTCAAAATCTCACGAGGTGTGCTGACGAGAAGCCGCCGGGCGCAAAAGTCTACTTTGGCATCCTAAGCTTTTCCTATAAATAGGGTGCTTAGGTTAGAATTGAAAATCACACCAGAATCAGAAGTTTTCTCTCTATAATATCGACCGTATTTTTGTGAGTATTTAGATACTTTGAGTGTTACTATTCAGTGCAAGTTTCCTTCGATATTATATCCGATATTCCAGCCAGAAGTACTATTCTTTTGAGGTAAGGGATGTTATTTTCTTTTGTAAATGATGTTATTCTTTTCAATATCATTATACCAAAATATTGGCATGCATTTTATTATGAAATTCTTACTTTTTCCGACGGGGTACTATTCACGTATGCAGCACTATTCACGGAAAAATTAAATTTTCTTCTATTTGTCCAAGTTGCTTATTAAGGTTCCTATCTTTGATTGGATCTAAGTTTTGAGCTTTACTCTTGAATTTTGCTCCACAATTGATTATTACGAAGTATTTTTGAATTGGATAAACTAAAATACGAATCCTTAATCTTTGTCCTTTATCTTACTGAGTTCATTTTTTAAAATATTTTTCATCATCCTCAGTCTTAAATGGTGATATAACTGAATATCTTTTGTCTGTAGAGCAAAGATGAATGATTACTTGATGAATATCTTTGGCCGTAGTGCAAAGATGACAGGTGTTGAGATGAACATAACCAATTGGTGATACAAATGAATATCTTTGGCCGTAGTGCAAAGATGAATATTTGATTCGAGATGTATATTGATTGATGTTACAGGGATAAAATATTGTTGATGGACTTTAAAATCATAGAAGATAGTAGACTTCATTCTCTACTTAACTCTTCTAAGGAATTGTTATTTCCGCTGCGAATATTGATCTAAAACTTGTTGTCAATATTATTTTATCTGAATTGTTGAAGACTAACGATAATTTATTTTCCATTATCTTAGTCATAATATTCTTTACTGGGCTAGTTGAGCTCACCCTTTTCATCTATTGTCCTCTTCAGGAAGTGAGGATGTCGCAGGAACTAGTCGGGGGACAGAGTGATGGTCCGAGTTAGAGCAGTAGTAGTCCTCACTATTTCTAATAAATAGTGTGATAATAATTATAATGAAGACTTTGTTTGAATGTTAATATTTTCTACATATTTGTATTGACACTCACAGTTGTGTGGTCGTATTTTGCACGACCGTGTGATATAAAAGATTGTATTTGAATTCTGTACCATGTATTTGGCGACTCAGAATGGGTTGGGTTGACTGGACCTATTATGGGGGCGTCACAGTTACCGTTAACACTGTTAGAATACCCCGGTGGTTAAAATAAAGTAATACGCATTGTTGCACAGTAGCACACAGTATTGGACAATATTTTTATATTGTTGTTAATTCAATAATTGTCACTGCACAATATTTTTCATTATCAGATCAATAATTCATATTATTTGAATAATATTATTAGATAGCATTATTGGCAATGTCTAAGGAAGTTCTGTCTGTGGCACCCCCGAATCCGGGTCCTCTGACCCTGGTCCGGTCGTCACGATCTAACATAAACATCCACCTCTAAACAACATACAATAACTACGTGCGGAATATAATAAACGTATGTCGTTCATTCAAAAGGTGTTACTAGTCCCAAGATTCGATAACCTTAAATACAAAACATACAAACATACCCTAGAGTAGTCAATAGGGTTCATATTACATAACAGTAAATTAATTAAATATAAAGATAAAGTCTGCCCTTGCAAACTAATCCTACATCTTCCCTTTACCCTTGTCCTTTCCTGAAGTCTCGGGCTTAACTGCAATATAAGTCATGATATAGCAAGAATGAGCAATAAGTTTGCTCAGCAAGTTGAAATACAACAATAAAGGATATATCATGATGAAAGGAATATATCTGATAATGAATTCAACAATATGAATATCGGAAGCAAGAATAATAATTGCTTTTAGAATAACTGATAGTCAAGTAGACTTTTAAACTATAAAACTCCAACGAAATCAATAGCTGATTGACCCTTTGGTTACTGGCTACAGAATAAGTACTTGAGGGGATCAGCCTCGCGTACGCTATGTATATGCATAACATTCAACTCTGTTGTTTGTATCTTTATACTAGATACTTGGGGTACTCCCCTATATATACAAGGGGTGTTCTTTCAGTCTAAGAATCCTTTCCATCAATTGGTTTGGATAGCTTTTATAAAATTTTTATACAATTGTCTGACCGAACAAGGGTTCAGACTCTATCTGACGCAGTTCAAGAATTATAGAACTTTAAATAATGTACAAGTCCAAGACTGTACGAAATCAAGTGCACCAAGTGCGAATAACAATAATATCGATGTGGAATAATTGTAAAGTAATTAAACCACCTAATAGCATGCTTGGAAATAAAGTTCAAGCTTTAAATAATTAACTGTCAATACGATAATAACCTGCTCAATACAATATGAGAAGGATAGGAACTTGTACAAATAAGAATTAAAGAACTTGCACAACCAAATAGTGAAGTTCGGAGACTTTCCTGATTGCTCAGCTACAATTAAGTTCTAGCTTTAATTAAATCTCGCTGAAATAACCTAACATTAATAAGTCGGTATTCCAATTAGCATGTGTAAACTAATATGAGTCTACACTTACAAGAATCTGCTTATCATATCAATCTATCCAGAATTCACGTAAGTCAATCTAATCATGTCATAGATTTAATAACTTTAGATTATCTAGTTTCTATGCATCAATATAGACTTGAACACATAATACTTCAAGTTACTTATATTTAATCAACATACATGTTTTATGATTATAATTTTTGAAAACCTAGCATGCTCAACCTAATCCTAGTTTAAAGTCATATGCTCTCATGTCGGTAATTTGTATACTTTACATAATACAAGTTCATGCTTCATGTTATCACATAACAAGGTTAAACATAACATGCATGCTCATGCTTATACTATACATGTATACTTTAATCCACCTATTTCATGCCTTAGAAATTCATTTTCTATGAATACGTGTATATGTGAAATCTATACGTTAACTGAACGAGGTCCATGTTAATATGCTTATAGGCATAATGAACTCTAATGTACATGCTTGTATGCTCAATACGTAATCCACATGGTGTTCGATGATATAATCTTTCACGCTCTAAGCTTTTTGTTGAAAAATCACACTAAGCCAATAAGGTATCATAATACATGTTAAGTGCCTTGTGCTCATAACTCGTATATCTTAGGACTCATATATAAACCATATATATGCTCTCAAATGGTCAGAATCTAAAAGATATTAACCTTAGCCAAGTTCACTTTGAAAGTTCTTAAGTTCCTTATTTCAAAATCGCTAGAATCTTGCTATCACGTATGCTAGTGTGTGAACACACTTTAGACTTGCATTTCATGACAATATAAACCACACTATTGTGTTTACAAAATTAGAATGTTCGCGTGATACGTCCATGACAAGGTTTACTTTTGAATTACAAGTTTCCCTTTTTTAAAACATATGGTCATGGCATATACGTTTAGCATCAACGAATACATACTTATATCATGTTATTGTACTAATATCTATATTTAAATCATGTTCACAAGCTTGTTACAATGGTATATCACATGTTAGTATATCACAGCAGCTTAACAGAAGCAGAAAACAAAAACTGGCCACAGGAACCTGCGCAGCTGCGCAGGCACCAGGTATAAACCCGGCGCAGCTGCGCCGGTGTCCGGCCAATCCAAGAGCAGGTTGTGGCGCAGCTGCGCCGCTGGCCAGTATAATACTGGCGCAGCTGCGCAGGCTGTCAGCCAGACCAGAAGCTAAACTGCTTCGGCAGTTTTGCAAACCCAACTGAGAAATTTTCCTATCAAAATTGTTTCTACCACACCATTTAGCAATTCTAACATGTTTAACATCTTGTATAACACTTAACCAACATATTTCAATCCAATTATCAATAATTACATGCTTAATTCCAAGAATCAAATATTAAGAATTCTACAGAAATTAAAAATGGATTTATACCTCTGTAAATGAACTTGCTGCTAAACAGATTCTGTAATGCTACTATTAGACTTGCAATGTTGCTATAATACTCTTCCTAACTCAAATGAAATCCTCAGCAAATGAAATGAGAAGAAGAGGGGCTCTATTTATAGCCAATTCTTTACATGGTCCATGCTTTTGCCCTCTATTTCAAAATAATAGGAATAAGAAGTGTATGAGGGATAATTGGGAGTAGTTAGAACCCATCATAATGCCCACTTCCCCCATAATTATTGGCTATAATTGATGAATTTGAGAGAAGGAGTAGGCTAGAGTAGCATGTGGGAGTTCACGTGTATGAGAGGAAATTGAGGATGGCCTCTCATTATGGGACACAATTCTCAGCAACTTGCATATATTAAGTGTAGCATGTACAAACTCTTAAGTTATAAAATGCATGTACACATTATGTATACATATAAGTCCCAATGTACTTTTAATTAGTTAACCCACAATACAATGTATCAATTTGGGTTATACATATGATAACATATAATCCATGTACATTTTCTATTAACACCAAATATAATATAATTGTGTATTGCTCATTATTTATTACCATAACTACTTCTATTTCAGCTATATGCTTAGATATTAGCTTGGGTGGAATGATTTGCTCTTTCTTCACTATATAAGAGTCTCCTAATCCTTTTTCGTCTGACATCTACACATAATTTTATTTTTGATTAGTACATATTATATACACATAGCAAATAATAGTTTCATATAAATTACCTTTATTCCATTTTGCGATGAATTTCCTTAATTCATCTCCTTTAAACTCTATTTGAGTTATTTATTTTTCAACGCTTCTATCTAGCCTAAGGTTATAGCCTAAGGTATCCCCTCCTAAGGTTTCTAACCTAAAACTCTGATACCAACCTGTGACGCCCCCAAATTCGGGTACTTGAAACCCGTACTTGGTGCTACACGATGCCCTTCATCAAACCTAAATATATTACATACTTAAAAAGATTACATTAGAGTTGTCTATTCCCTAGGTACTACGACCTTTAAGCACATTATTACATGTTAAATAATATATTATCATACTACAAAACCCTAGTTATTACAAATAACACTTTTTAACTTATTCATTCAGCTTTCCCTTTCCCTTGTCCTTGCCGGAACCTTCGGTTCGATCTCTCTTAGCTGAAAATATTTAATTTTAAAGCAAGAATGAGCATTTAATTGCTCAACAAGTAATAGCAGTTAATAAACATTAGCTAAAAGAAATAAATATTTTTTTGAGGTATACTTCTACAATGAATCAATAGTTGTGAAGCAATTTGAAATAATTCTAAATAACATATCAAACCATTTATATTTTTGAAATGACGTAGTGACTATAAATTGCTGAGCGGGCACTAGACCATTAACCATTATTTTCAAGTTTGAAAAGGTCTGTACAGAAATTCATCTGCAAACCGACCGACTTACGGACACGTTGGGTGATTAGCCCGTTATGCCCGGTATTGATCAACACTACATGCTATAACGACATTCGCATTCATCATAACCGCCTTTTGTGCATAAAAATTTCCCAATTTTGGGATGTTCATACTTAGTTTGGAGTCCGAACCAAAGAAATTCAGTTGAACGACTCTATCATAATCAATAATGTTCAATGAAATATTTAAAACTATATTCAGCCGAGTCAAATAACTTAGGCAACTTTTAAACCATGTATACATACCAAGATTCAATAATATGCATCAAAACTTGTTATATCAAAGAATTTTGAGTTTACAGATACTTACTTAAATACAATAACTTATACAAGTGAGGACACTTGCATAACCAAACTTAGAACGCAAAGAGCAGAATAAATTTGAGTATATATGAATCACATGAAAACCATATTGAGATACTTGTAATCAATAAATGAATCGAATGAAATTCGAGAATTTGCTTGAATACAAATAAATTAAGAATACTTGCTCAAACAAAGATCCATTGCATAAAATAAATGCAAGGTTCAGATACTTGCTCAATAAAAGAGTATAGTTCGGATACTTGCTTTGATCGCTGCTTACTACTACGCAATTTAGTTTAATCTTTTCTAAAAAGACCTATCATTACTAAAATTATTATTTCAATTAGAATAACATATCGTACCTCATAATACTGCTATTTAAAATCATTACACAGCCTAAATATATTACCACGTATTCATAACAGTCGTTAGAATATATAAGAACAAGCATCAAGTCAATCTATTTAAGTCTGGTTTGATTTTGGTATTAATTCGATGTCATGATTACTTTATCGGACAATTATCGAGTTTATTTTGCAATAAAACTCTATTTAAAAGCTTCAATATTATTTTAGATAATTTACTTATCATTTATAATATTTTTCAGAAGCTCATATTAAATTTTAAATAATTAATATCATTTATAATAATTTTTCAAATATCAATTTCATTTTTAAAAGATTTAATTACTAAATAATTTCACTATCATTAACATTTAAATAATTTAAAATATTAATAAACTTTATGTCAAAAATATTAAAAGTTATTTATTATAACTTTAAAATTTTTTAAAATCTTAATATCACTTTTAAATGATTTTTAAAATATTAAAATCATTTTTAAATAATTTAATAATTAAATAATTTTATTATCATTAATATTAAAATATTAATGAAATTTATGTCAAAATATTAAAAGTTATTTATTATAACTTAAAATATTTTTAAAACCATAATATTATTTTTAAATGATTTTTAAAATATTAAAATTATTTTTAAATAATTTATTTAATAAAATTATTAAATATTTTTATTATCATTAATATTTAAATAAATTAAAATATTAATAAAATTTATGTCAAAATATTAAAAGTTATTTATTTTAACTTAAAATGATTTTTAAAACTTAATTATTAATTACTAATAGTTATTTACTATTTATTTTAATTATTATAATTTATTTTTATTTAAAACCGTCGTTAAAGGCCTATTGCGACAGAAAGTGCCACTATAGCTGTTCTTCAACCCATGAAGAACAACTTTGTTAACTCTTTAGAGCTTACTTTGACCTACTTTAATTTCCATTTGAGTTTGTTTCTGGGCATGTAGGTGTATCAATGATGTAGTACTCATGTAATACTACAAGTTCATTCCAATTTCTGGGTCTAATTACATCATAACAGAAAGATATGAGTATTGTTGATCAATACAGGGCATAACAGGCTGATCACCCAACGTGCCCGTAAGTCAGTCGGTTTGCAGATGAATTTCTGTACAGACTTTTTCAAACTTGAAAATAATGGTTCATGATCTAGTGACCGCTCAGCATTTATAGTCACTATGTCGTTTCAAAAATATAAATGGTTTGATAAGTTATTAAGAATTATTTCAAATGGCTTCACAACTATTGATTCGTTATAGAAATATACCTCAAAGAAAACATTTATTTATTTCAGCTGATGTTTATTAACTGTTATTACTTCCTGAGCAATTAAATACTCATTCTTGCTTTAAAATTAAATGTTTTCAGCTAAGCGAGATCGAACAGAAGGTTCTGACAAGGACATGGGAAAACGGAAGCTGAATGAATAAGTTAAAAGGCGTTATTTGTGATAACTAGAGTTTTGTATTGTGATAATATAATATCTATCATGTAATAAAGTACTTAAAGGTCATCGTACCTGGGGAATAGACAACTCTGATGTAATCATTTTAAGTATGTAATATATTTAGCAGTTTGATGAAGGACATCGTGTAGCACCAAGTACGGGTTTCAACTACCCGAATTTGGGGGCGTCACAGTTAAAATAGTAAGTGTCTATCTGATAATTCATTAATCCAGTAAACCGAATTTTTAAAATCCAACATTTTGATTATATGATTATCTGAGTTTAAAATTACGCGTTACATTTTAAATGTTAACACTTATACGATGAGGCATAAAATATAAACTAAGAAAGAATAAGTTAAGGTTTTGTTTAACCAGATAATGCCGCCAAGAATACGAAATCAAAACCAAATAGTAGAAGAACCTATTAATGATGGAGGAGGTAATGTGAACCCAATGCAGAATCTTGCTAATATGTTAGCACAAGCAATGCAGAATAGAGCACCAGTAGCATGAAATTAGACAGATAATAGATTGGCAAACTTCAAAGACTTTAAGGCAGTAGGACCGCCATAATTTAAAGGGACAACTGACCCTATAGAAGCTCAAACTTGGGTGAATGAGATGGAGAAAGCATTCATTATTTCTAGGGTAGCAGAGGAGCAAAAGATAACTTTTGCTACCTATTTGATGAAGAGGGCGGCGAATTTCTGGTGGGAGGCAAATCAAAATAGAGCCGGAGCAGGAGTGGTAACATGGACAAGGTTCAAGGAACTGTTCTTCGAGAATTATTTCTCAATAAGTATGCAAACCAAGATGGAGGTTAAGTTTTTAGAATTGAAGTAGGAGAATATGACAGTTTTAAAATACGCCACAAAATTTGACGAGTTAGCCAGTTTCACTCCACATCAAATGGATATTGAGGTACGAAAGGCAAGAAGGTTTGAGCAGGGCCTAAAACCCTGGCTCTACAATAAGGTTGAGGTATTGCAGATTGATTCTTTCGGATCACTCTTATAAAAGGCTATTATAGCCAAAAGAGGAAGTGAGGCCATAAGCCTCAACAATAAAGATAAGAAGAATAAAGTTAAAATCGAGGGAGCCGTCAAAATAGAGGGAAGTAATGGAAGTGGAAAAAGAAAATGGAATAATTTCGAAAACACTCGGAATAATCAGGTAGACCTAAAGAAGGAGATAAATCAATGCAGTAGTTGTGGTAAAAATCACTCGGGTGAATCTCTAAAAGGAAAGTTGGTATGTTTTAAATGCGGGCAAGAGGGACACGTCTCTCCTAACTGCCCCAATCCAAGGAAGAATAGTGAGTGTTTTATTTGTGGATCAACAAACCATATGGTGAGGGATTGTCCAAAAAGAAGAGTCGATGGGGGAAATGCTATTACAGTGAATAGCAGCAGAAAGCTAGCAATAACTAGTCCAACTCCACTAAATAAACCAACCGCAAGGACCTTCAATATGATGGTCCAAGATACATTAGCATCCGGAGATGGAGTTCTAGGTATGATTTCGATCAATTGTATATGCTTGATTCGGATATAACTTATTTTTCCTTACATACCGTGAGATTGTTAAGATAAGTACGTTTACACTTTAGAACATTCGAACCCCTTGAATATAGACATACGAAAGAGAATTTCAAGAAAAGATAGGTTAATAATAATTATTATATAAATAACTCGTTAATAAAGGGATTTTGAAGGAAGAATTTGAGTTCCGTTGGTAACTAGATTATGATATACCGAGTAAATATAAAATATTAATTTCGATTGTATCAAATCATATAAAGAAGCAAACAAGAGCAAGTGGAAGAATATCTAAGATAAACCGACTCCATATTTTGCGTGGAATACGCATATAAATAGTTACTACTCGAATATAGGAACGTCATCCTAAAAAGTTTTGTACAAAAGAAAATGCTAAACGACATATTGCTAGAACCATAATTGGTGCAAGTAGACCGCAAGCAATGGATCAAAACTCGTAACAATTTAAGACTCGTAAAACAGAATCTTATAAGGGGGGAAGATGTAATAATTCAAATTTTTAGCACATATTTTATGAATTAAAATTTTTATTTTTAATGTATATATATATATATATATATATATATATATCGCATTGAATATGTGAATACTGAGCCATGTCTCTTTATGAGCTATATCTCGCCAAGAAAATTACCAGCCATGACAAGTCAAATAAGACTTCAGTTAAGCAAAGAGCTTCCATTCCTGAATGGGATGGGAAAGAGTAAATGAAGTAATAAGTAAGTTAGAGTAATTCAATAAAAATTGATTGATTAATAAATAAAGGTCTAAGGATAGACATAAATTAAGCATACAGTAATAGTGATTCCGGGGACGGAATCCTTATAAGGAGGGAAGAATGTAAGGACTGAGAATTTTATATGATTATATATTTTACAAATAAATTTTTTTTAAAAATTTATTATCATTATTGTTATTAGTACTTTGAGCATGTGTGTTATGAATTTAGCAAGTTAGTTAATTTATTTATTGACTAAGAAATTTAAATGAGGCAAGAGGAATAACTTATCAAAACCCTAACTTGAATTACGAATAGGGATTTGAATATTAATACATTTATTATTATAATTGTATTTAAGATTATGTGTATTTGAATTATGTAATTAATGTTAAGTGTTGATTAGATGAGGTATAATATTAATAAACCTAATTAGGAAACCCTAATGTTAATTTAGAAACCCTAATTCGATATTTAGAAATCCTAAACCCTAATTTGCAAACCCTAATGCTAATTATCAAACTCTAAGGGTCAACATTTAAGGAAAACATGTGAAATAACTAAATTGCCCATAAATTATTTTTGAAATGACCAAAATTCCCTTTTTGGATGTGAAATGACCAAAGTACCCTTTTACTTTACTTTTAATAAAGGGATAAAATCAAATCTTGGTGACTCATCAATTGGAGATTCACCATGTGTCGAAAATCAAGCTTGGCCAACCAAAATTGGACATCTAACATCAGCTACATTCATTGAATCAAACGATAAGATCATTAAGAAGGTTTAAAGACATAAAACCCCTTACTTTGGTTTCTTATGCTTAGCCAAGCCTCTCATTCTCCAAGTACACAAATTTTAGATTAAAACTCAGTCATAAGTTAAGCCATATCCACCCCATAACCATCCAAGATTAGAATCAAAAAGAGGAAAACAAAAGGTTGTTTAAAAAAGGTAAAAACCCTAGTCTCATGCTAGATCTTTAATGCTTCTGTAAATTTTCTGTTTTAGTATTTAGATATGTTAAATGTTATGTTATTTAGTGATCTGGGTTGATAAAACATGAACCCATAACATTTAAGTGCATAAAAATGAAGATTTAAGCAAGCTGTCCAAAAACCTAAATATGTGGTCTGACAGTCAAATGTCAGAGCCTTTAGATCTTAATCTGTTAATGTTTAGATCTGTTTAAAGCTTTGTAGTTGTACTCTGTTATGAGGTTAACAAACTGAAAGTGAAATCATGTTCATAAGATCTCTGTAATGAAAGATATTTATGGTCAAACTCAGTTGGCCGGTCACGAAAAACTATTTTTGGAAAGCCCAGAAATGGTATGACCAGACTTTTGAAGTCTTAGATCTTCTACATGTAATGTTGTTAGGATACTAGAGTCTAACACTTTTATACCCTGACATATGTACTATAAAACCCTGACAATAGATCACCTATTAAATAAACAGGATGCAAGATATTAATGGTCAAAAGTAGTTGACTGAGCACATATTATGCTTTCTGGAAATTCCAGAAAACATGAACAACAACTTCTGACAGCCGTTTGACCAGGCTAGATCTCTCACTTGTGATGTTGTTAAGCTAAACCAGTGCAATACTGTTGAAGATTGACACTTATACTACAAGGTTGAGATAATAGATCACCTACAGGAATACACAGAGTCAAAGTCATTAGCCATTAAAAAGCGTTGACCAACATTGACTGCATTTCTGGAAATTCAAGAACAGCTTTGATGGGTGGTTTGACCACTCATATCTTTCGATTATGATGTAATTAGACCCAGAAATTGGTATGAACTTGTAGTATTGCATGAGTACTACATCATTGATACACTTACACGCCTAGAAACAAACTCAAATGGAAATTAAGGGTGGTCAAAGTAGGCTCTAAAGAGTTGACCAAGCTGTTCTTCCTGGGCTGAAGAACAACTATAACGACACTTTCTGTTGCGATAGGTGTGACGAACGAGAATTTTATAATTTAATTTAAATATTTATTGACTTAAATAAATAGTTTCGATGATTTATTTATTGAGTTAAATGATTATTTGACGGAATTATTGTAGATTAATTTAATTATATGTGTTATATTGATTAAATTAATATGAAGAGTTTTTATAGTTTAAAGTATGCATTTAATTGAGTTTATTGGATTAAATGAATTATTTAATAAGCATAATGTTATTCTAATTAATTTAATAATTAATTAGAGATTTAATGATGCGACATAATTAATAAATGAGAATTACAATTATGTGATGATGTGAATTAATGTGCAATATCATCTTTTCTCTAATTGATTTAAATAAGATTATTTGATTAATTAAAGTGTGACAAATAAACTATATAATAAACACTTTAATTAAAATAATGGGAAAAGAGGAATAAAAGAGAACAACCAAACGAGGCCCTAGGTGAGTGGGAGCAGTTAATCCATTGTGGGGATTAACTGACACCCAGTATGCTATCAGTTATTTTCTTATACGTATTATACTATACATATAGCATATCAGTTCATATATCACATTCATTAGAGAGAAGAGTTAATAGAGAAAAATAGAGTGAATTTGAGAGAAGGATTAAGTGAAGAAGTTTTGAAGAATCAAAGTAAAAGAAGTCTATATCATCATCTTCACAGAGATTGCAAGGGTAATCTCTTCATCCCAATTTTATATTTTACGTATAATATTTTCTCCAACAAACCCAATTTTAAGCTCTCTGTAACTAATATTGTTGATGATTGTTGATTATATTATTATATGTATGTTAATATATGTTCAT
Source organism: Panax stipuleanatus (assembly GCA_020205555.1). Taxonomy (NCBI): domain Eukaryota; kingdom Viridiplantae; phylum Streptophyta; class Magnoliopsida; order Apiales; family Araliaceae; genus Panax; species Panax stipuleanatus. The sequence continues at coordinate 8,863 of JAINUT010001079.1, read as the reverse complement.
AAAATGCTTTATGTCATTTATTTCTGCTTTAAAGTAATCAAAACCATGTGATTATGCTTTATATAGAGATTCAAAAGTTACAGAGTATGAAAAATATGAATATGACCCATATATACAAAATATCATGCTTTAATTGCTTATTTAACTTTAAATTGATAGTTGATTATGATTATGCATGTTAAAACGAAGAAAACAAACTTTAAACGGACAGATTCGGAGTTATAACAAATCTGTAATGACGACTTTCATGATTTATCTCGAAACTTTAAAAATACCAAAAACAGTAAATTTATGTGTTCTAAGTTGAGTGATTATGTAATTTAAGTTGTTAAAAACATGCTAAGTATATTTTTGAATGTTTTTGTTAAGTTCAGAATGTATGGGTAACATTAAATGTGTTGTTTGAACTTAATTTTTGCGTTTTTGTGGGTTATTTGGGCTGATGAATAGTGCAGTCGTGAACTGCAGTTCGTCATACTGGGGACACCTGCCCCGGCGGGCTTTCTAGTGCATGACATACCGCCCTGGGGGGCATCCTGCAGTGCAAATTCCCACCCCGGCGGGGAGTACAGAGATGAAATGGTTTTGTTTTATGTGGTTTTCAGTCCATATCATGATGAGTTAACTTAACCTAATGAACCTGATAACATGTTAAGCATGTAACACAATACTATAATAAATTGTTGACATGTATAAGACGATTTTAAGTTGCATATTAAGAAGTTGTATGCGAACTTGGATTTGTTGGTGTAAGGTTTGATTATGATTGTTTAAGAGTTTATACTTGTGTGCTATGCATGTTGAGGGTTTAGATTCATGTTATAATTAACAAGTTAAGATTATGAACCAAGTTGTTAAGTCGTGCTAAAGTGGGGAATTTCAACAGTTAAATGTTTTGGTAATGGAACTAATTGATATTGTAAATACAATGAAATATGTAGGACGTTTGGGGAAGTGAATTGTAGTTATAACGGTAGCTTGTGCACGAGACAAGTGTTCTATCCCTGACTTATTATTGTAATGCAAGTTCCTTAGTTCTAAATTATTCATTAAGAAATTCCTAGACTTATATTCTATATCAATCAAGTTCATGTTCTTGTTTATACATGTTATGATTCCATTTGAGATATATTAATTCTTTTGGAGCTTTTGAAGTTATACTTCGGTTATACAATTCTTATTCAATTGTATACCTTTGAGATTCCTTATTTCTTTTAATTATTAATATTATTGTTGAACCTTGTAAGACTAGCAAACCCTTATTGATTCGACTAGTCCATAGTTGATGAACGTTCTAAATTCTTAACTATTATTGAGCTAATCCAAACCAAACTTTCTTTTGTGCGGACTCTGATGTCAAACTGAGATGAACAACCTTATATAGGGGATTATTTAAGCGGTAGCGTTGAGATGATGTGCACATTATGGTACTAAGGGTTGATCCCCCTAAGTACGAGTAGTAGAGTCTGTTAACGCCAAGATCCGTCCACACGTCCAATCCTGCACAAAACGGGTAAACACCAAAGCTTAACGGCTTGGGCCGCTGGGGGATGGCTCCGGTGTGAGAGTAAGTACAGGCTGACAAGGTTTAACAATGGAGGTATAATAATGTATTGCTGAAAAATAATAATAGTGTAAGTATACCTTGTGAATAGTCAAACCATGTATTTATAGTCCCTCACATCTCTGCTAGAATCCACTTTCATATAGGATTAGGGTTCCCCCGTGTATCCTTTTCATAATAGGATAGTATCAAATCTCCCAAGATATAGGGAGTCCAATCAATGTTGACCTCTCTTTCCATAAGTAGAATCTCCATATAACTAGGAGTTATAACCCAAGATGGACCCTTCGGATTCACCACGGCCCAATCACGGCCCAACCAAGGTCTACCCCAATCTGGGTCTTGGGTCCTGCAATATTCAGATCCCAACATTGCCCCCCAGTCTTTCATTAAATGGAACATTTGATGGAAGAGTATATAGCTCCTCCACACCAAACTTTCCAGCCCACCGGTTAAGAATTGTCACTCTCTGACCGAGCTCAACAAGTCCAAGGAATGAGACTCTCTGATCGAGCCCAGCCCAAGGAACACCTGATATCAGCCCACCTCACATGGCCCAACAGCTTCCTCCAAACAGCCCCTAACCATGCAAACGGAGCAACCCAAACAGCCCCCCCCCCCAAGACTAAAACCCTTCACCTCCTCACGTGCCCCATCATTTCCCCCCATCAATGCGTCGTCCCTTGGGATTCAGGAACAGCCTCTGAAAAGACATAACAAAACCCCCAAACATCACAATCATTTCCTTTACCAATTTTAAAATATTTTAAATCCTCCTTTACAACTCTTCCCTCTCCGGCAAGAACAACAACCTCTCTCTTCCAAGTCTTCGAAGCTCCTACAATGGCATCACCATCTCACTCAACTGGATCTGACCCCATCTCCACTGCCCCAATCACTGCCATCCCCCTATCCTCCATTTCGGCTCCCACTGCACCCATCACCACTTCATCCCCAGCTCTAATTACCCTTCCTATTGCCATCACCACCGATGCCACCACCGTAACCACCACCAGTGAAAACATCCCTCCACCCAACGAACCGACGAAAACAAATTATGAAAAGGCCCAACGTGAATACTCTAACGTAGCCCAATTCCCCAAAATTAACACCCCGTCTCGGTTTACGGATGACAACATAGATGTCATTCGTACGAGCTACCAGATTTCGGCCACCCACACCCTAAGAGCCCCGACGACCACCGACCGGATGTACCATACTACCGACGGCTGGACTGCCGTCCCACTGACTCTAATGGAGAAAGGAATTTGATTTCCCTTCCATCCGTTCATTCCAACCCTCCTCGGATTCATTGGCATCGGATTCAGCCAGCTGGTGTCGAACTCTTACATCCACATCATAGCCTTCATTGCATTCTACTACGATGTCGCAGTGCAGCCTTCGATCAACTTCTTCTTCACCCTGTTCAGTCTGGCATGAACCCACGAACCGGGCCTCAAGGTCCTCTACAAAGTCCCCAATAAGCCGAACACCCAGTCAGAAATATTCAGAAGACCAACGAGCCAACGTTTCCCTGGGAGACATCCCTCCCGAAAGACTCTGGGAGATCACCAAACTCATTCCAAAGCTACCCAACACAGATTAGAGCTTCACCTTACTGACCAAGCAAGCTTGGCTCTTCAACCACAAACGTAAGCCTCCGAATTTCTTTTACTTCTAATACCCAACATTACATAACGTCGTCTAACCCTCTAACTCTTTCCTTAATTTTGCAGTATCCCTCATCAGACCGACCACCACCGAAGTTCGTGATCTGGAAGAATATCTCGCGGGCAAGCAACCTGCCAAAGCCACCGAAATGCCAATCATCGCTGACCCTCCTGCTGAAGTCCAAACTTCAAACATACACATCAACAAACCGGCCAAGGATGACATCCCAAAAATCTCCTTACGAGTCAGGCATAAAAAAAGAGCCTCCAAAAGGACACATAGCATAACTGCTCTTACCCCAACCATTCCCTTGAAAATCATCGACCTGTCGGCGAGCAAACGAGTCAAAATTCTTTTAGTCAAGCAAAGACGCACCAAAGTCAAGCCTCTGACTATTGACGAACTGAGAGCCCCCTCCTCCGAAGCCCCGATCCCTCCTGCCGAAGTCAACATTTACCAAGACCAACACCAAAAATGAAAAGCCGTAGAAGATTTCGCATCCGATCCGCCAATCAAAAAGCCCTACTCTGAGAAGCCTTCTATTTCACAGCAACGTCCCCTCAACTCTTCTGAAGAATGACCCGCTCAGAGGTCCTTTTATTCATACGATGCTCAATCCTACTCGATTATCGCTCTTAACAGCTTCAACCTTCCTGCCGATGATCAGCATTACAAATGTATGTCATACGATGCCCTTGTACTGACCGACCTTATGCAACAATGCAAGGTAACCATCTTTCCCTCATATTTTATGATAACGCTATTGCTTTCCTGTATTAATCCTCAATGATCCCTTCAGGCCAATGCTACGTGGAGTCGGGTAACCAAGTGGTGGGATGAATGAGAAGCTGAAGGGGCTCAACTCAAATAAGAGATACAAAATCTTAAAGCCGCTCTGCTTACCGAACAATCTGCCCATACTGAATTCGACCAGACCATCCAACACCTGCAGACTGAACTCTCCAGTCTCCGAAACAAAAATACTTCTTTGAAGGAGTTCGCTGACCATACGGACACACAATGCAAACTTCTCATGGAGAAAGCCAAAACTGATAAAGCTAAGATCTATAAGCAAAAATAGGACAACACCGACCTTAAACTTTAGATCTTTGACTTGACAAAATAGGAAGAAGACGCCAGTCGATCATGCACTATTCTGGAAAAGCAACTGTCCGAGCTCAGAGCCTCTGAGCCAACCATCGCCGAAGAGATTAAACTTTAAATTATCAATGAGTACAAAGGATCGACTAAACTAAATGAGAAGATTCTGAAGATGTATTCTGAAGGTTACGAAGCCTGTCGAGCCAAGGGCAAAGCGAAGATGCTTAAACACTGTGTCAACCTGAATTTGTTTGAAATTGAATCCAAGGATGACACTGATGAAGACACAAACGATGATCCTCCGGCTTCCCGAGTAGGAGTCTTCTATGTATATATTGAAATTTCTTAAAACCTTGCAACATATCAATGAAAAATACATATCTTTTGACTTTGATTTCCCAAAATGTATTTGCATTAAGCATATATAACATTCAATCCATGAAATAATCCCAAGCAATTAAAGCTTGAAAAGACTTTATGCCCCCAGAGCTAAACAAATCCAACCTTAGACCTCTAAGAACGTTCTCTTCGAGAGCCGAAGGTTCATCATAAAAATATTCACTTCGCTACAAAGAGACAAAAGAATCCCACCTTAGTCACTCCGATGATCTTCTCCCGAGAGCCGAAGGTACACCAGGAAAATTTGCTTCTCTATGAAGCCCACCTTAGCCACTCTGATGACCTTCTCTTTGAGAGCCGAAGGTACACCAGGAAAATTTGCTTCTCTACGAAGCCCACCTTAGTCACTCTGATGAATTTTTCTCCGAGAGCCGAAAGTACACCAAGAAAATTTTCTTCTCTATGAAGCCCACCTTAGCCACTCTGATGACATTCTCTCTGAGAGCCGAAGATACACCAAGAAAATTTGCTTCTCTACGAAGCCCACCTTGGTCACTCTGATGACCTTCTCTTAGAGAGCCGAAGGTTCACTAAGAAAATTTTCTTTTCTATGAAGCCCACCTTAGCACCCAAAACCTAGTCCACTGGTCGGACAGGCAACATCTGATCCGCTGGTCGGATAGACACAATCTGGTCCGCTGATTGGCCAATCGTAAAACAAACACACAGAGTAACTTTATTGGAGAAAAATACTTCTTTTATTGATAAATTCCTAGCGCTATTATAGACTCTTGACTCTAATTTCTATACTACTAAAAACCCTAGGCTACTGAAGATTCTTCTTACTGAAAGTATTTCCTGAGTCGGTCTGCATGCCAGGTATTCTGGATGTCTGACCCATCCACTGCTCGAAGTCGGTAGGTGCCTGGCTTCAGTACCTCAATAATCTTGTATGGTCCCTTCCAGCTTGGTATCAGTTTCCTCCGACTCTGAGGCATAGAAGCCTCCATTTCCCAAAGAACAAAGTCCCCGACCTCGAACCTTCTGAGTTTTACTCTTTTATTATAGTGCTTAGCCACCCGTCGCTGGTAAGCGATGAGCCTCACCAAGGCGGCCTCTCTGACCTCATCCAATAGATCTAAATTGGCCCGAAGTCCATCTTCATTGAATATTTCCTTATATTGGCTGACCCGAAGGGAGGTGGAACCGATTTCCACTGGTACTAAGGCGTCCGTACCGTAAGCCAGTTGAAATGGGGATTCACCAGTAGTGGACCGAGGTGTGGTTCGATAGGCCCATAGGACACTGAGAAGTACTTCGGACCATCTTCCATTTACTTCATCAAGTTTTCTTTTGATGCCATTCAGCAGAGTTCTGTTAGTAACCTCAACCTGCCCATTCGACTGAGGATGTGCTATCGAAGTCTTCTTGTGCTGTATGTCAAGTTCTACCAAGAATGCTTAGAACTTTGATCCCACGAACTGTCGGCCATTGTCCAAAACCACGGCCATAGGTATACCGAACCAGAACACGACACACTCTTTTAAGAACTTCAAGCACTCCTGTTCTGTAATCAGTTTGAGGAGTTTAGCCTCCACCCACTTAGTCATGTAGTCAATGGCAACGATGACGAAGCTCACTTGCCCCTTAGCTTTCTGTAACGGTCCCAAAATATCCACCCCCCATACTGCAAATGGGATGGGTGACAAAATTGAGTACTACTCCAATGGTGGATGATGGGTGATAGGGCTATTCAGCTCGCACTTCAGATATTTTTTTATGTATTCAGTGGCTTCTTTGAAAATTGTAGGCCAGTAGTAACCCTGCCGAAGCATCGTATAAGCCAATGACTTCGCCGGCATATGATCTCCGCATATCCCCTCGTGAACTTCCCGAAGGACATACTCTGCTTCTGACGGCATCAAACATTTCAACAGCGGAGAAGAATGCGCTCTTTGATAGAGATCCCCATCTATTAGAATGAAGTTCGAACTTCTGTGCTTTATCTTCCTCGCTAGCAGTCGATTCGAAGGCAGTATACCATCTTCTAGTAGTCCAAATATGGAGCCATCCAGCTTGTTGATCGTTCTAGACACATCACTTCTGTGTGTTGAACACTCGGCTTATTCAGAATTTCCAGGTAGACATACCCGCTAAAGGTGCTTGCTTCAGTTGTAGCCAACCTTGCCAGGGCATCGTCTATCATATTGTTGGATCGATCTACCCCTTGGAACTCAAAATCCTCAAACATCTGAAGCCGATCTTTTGTTTCTGCTAAGTACTTACCATTCTGGTCCCCGAGCTTCATACTTTCCTGAGATCTGCTTAACTACTAGTTGTGAGTCGCTGAAGATAACCAACCTCTGCACTTCGAAGCTTTCTCTAACCGAAGCCCTGCCAGGACTACTTCGTACTTGGCTTCATATTTGTAGCCTTAAACCCAAATCGGATCGCCTGCTGCACTTTGAACCCTTCGGGACTGGTCAGAATGACACCAGCCCCACTGACATCTGAAGTAGTTAACCCGTCTGTGTATAATGTCCACGAGCTCTGTCCTGGCTGAATAACTTCTACTACCCGCTCTGTCCCTTTGGCTAGTTCCAAGCTGTTATCCACTTCGGAGAAAGAACACTCCACCACAATGTCTTCTAAAGCCTGTCCCTTGATGGCTGTCCGAGGATGATACTCCATGATGAACTGGGACAACTCCATGGTCCATGCCTGCTAACCTTCCTGAGACCTCTGGCCAGCCTAGGACCTTCTTCAATGGCTGATCCGTATACACCACTATCAACCGACCCTAGAAATATTATCGAAGCTTTCTACTGGCTATTACTAAGGCATAGGCAAATTTACCCAAGTTTGGATACCTTATTTTCGCATCCCTGAGGGAGTGGTTTATATAATAAACCGTGTGTTGCTTACCCCAGATCTCCTGGACCAATACAGCTCCTACTGCGAACGAGCTTGCCGCCAAATACAAGTACAACGGCTCTATAGGAACGGGTTTCACCAGCAAAGGTGTCGAAAATAATACCTCTTTATTTCCTGAAATGCATCTTCACATTCTGCTATCCACTGGAAGCTCTTCGCTTTCTTTGGCCATTTTAAAGTATCAAAATATGGCAGACACTTTACTGCCGACTTGGACATGAACCTCCTCATGTCTGCAATCCTACCCATCAAACGCTAACATCTTTGTACGATTGGGGAGACTTCATGTCCAAAATTTCCTGATCTTCTCCGAGTTTGCTTCTATCCCTCTCTGGATGATCATGTAGCCTAAGAATTTCTCGGCTCCTAATCTGAAGGTGCACTTCGTAGGATTCAGCCTTAAATTGTAGTGCCAAACTGTTCGAAAGCAGTTCTCCAAGTCGTCTAGATAGCCTCGGACTGATATACTTTTGACGATCATGTCGTCCATATAAACTTCCATGCTTGTCCCTAGCTAGTTTTTGAAGACGTAGTTCATCATCCTTTGGTAGGTGGCTCCCGCATTCAGCAATCCGAAAGTCATCTTCTTATAGGCATATACCGAACGATGTGTAATGAACGTAGTCTTTGGTATATCCTCTTTACACATCGAGATCTGATGATATCCCGAGAATGCGTCCATGAAGCTAAGTAGTTTACCCCAAAGTTGCATCGATGAGCTGATCTATGTGTGGCAGAGGGTAGAAATCCTTCGGGCATGCCTTGTTCAGATCAGTGTAGTCGATGCAGACACGCCACTTGCCATTCTGCTTCTGAACCAGCACTACGTTAGCCATCCATTCCGGGTAATCTATTTCAAAGATAAAGTGCTGCTAACAGTTTTGCTATTTCTTCATCAATTATTCTCTGTCGCTATGGGCAAAGATTCTCCTCTTCTGCCGAACTGGTTTCTTTGCTGGATCAACATGTAGCCTATGCTCGGCAACCTTCAGGTCTACCCCTGGCATGTCACTGGGGACCCACGCGAAGATGTCTGCATAGCACTGTAGAAACTACCAAGTGGGTTCGAAAGGGTTCGGGTAACCATGTCCCGATTCACTGTCTTATCTAGATTTCCCGGTATCATCTTTATTTCCTCTGTATCCCCTGCTGGCAAACCGATGGTCCTGGCTGCTCTGGGTGAAAGGCTCGATCTCTAGCCATGGTGCTTTTGCTTGCTGACCGATACCCAGAGGTGATTAGTGAGTTTCTGTA
>JAINUT010000624.1:0-68329 GCA_020205555.1 Panax stipuleanatus | reverse complement strand
AACAAACTTCTTCCTTCCCATATTGCAAAACAAAAACAGAGAGAGTGAAGAGGGGAGCAAGAGAAAAGAGATTCATATGGCTTGAGCAAGATTGAAGCAAGCAAACAACAAAAAACTCCTACAACCTCCATAATCATCATACTTCATCCTCTCCACCAAAACATTCATATTTTCATAGAGAGAAAGAAATGGGTGGGAGTGATTTTACTGATTAAGCTACGGGAGTGTTCAAGGGAGAAAGGAAATCAGATTCTAGCAGCTCCTAGCACATCATCTAACATCTTAGAGGAAGGAAATCCAAGAAGTAAGCTCTAAAACTCTAACCTTCTATTTTAGCTCTTAACTCTCATATCTTGTTAGATGTTATTTTTGAGTTTTATGAGTTGAGAAAACATCCTAAGAGTGATGAAATTAGAGATATGGAGCTATGTGGTGTGTGGAGTTATAAGAAGAAAAATATGGGTGAATACCGAACTAAATGGCTAAGAAATCAGTCCACAATTTTAACGCACCCATTATGTTCGATTAAACTACTAAAAGAGAAATTTTGCCTAAAAACCTATAATTAGGCGAAGTTAAGACTTGAGTTTGATTCATATGTGTTATATATAAATAATTAAAAGATATGAGTGAATCAAATCAAGAGAGGAAGCATTTTTGAGACAAAAACGAAAAGTCCAAAAGTTAGTGTGACTGCTGACCCTAAAACATAAATTCAGGGATAATATATGTTTTCAGAAAATTCTGGGCTTTTGGGATATTATAGTACACTGAATAAGCTTTCCATAGACTCCGGAACAGACTAATTCCGACTTCGGAGCAAAGACTTATGACCGTTTAAAGTAGTCGCGTCAAAACTGTCCGACAAATTCGAAGCAGTCACCTTGAACGAATTTTCTGGACTTCTGTGTTTAGAATTGGAAAAGGCCAAAGAATAAAAGTTGTAGTCCCAAAAGTTAGCTTCGCGTGGGCTCAAGAATCGCCTCAAAAATGTTTTTAAACGAATTAGTTATGATTGTTTTAGCGACGAGAGGGTAAACACTGCAAAAAAGTTAAAAACTGGTTATGATGGGCATTTTTAAGTTCTGTCTTGGGCTGCCTATGATGTCTAAAATGGGTGGCTTATATTTTCTAAATATATTCTCTTAGGGTGTTTATAGCATATCCAAAATTGGGGGCAAACTAACTTACGAAATAAAAACTACAAAATCGCAAAGTGGCCTCATCGCGAAGAGGGCTGCTGCCCAAAGTAGCAGCATGCAGCAGCAATGCACTGCAGTGGCAGTGGTTGGAGGCTCCTTTGAGTTCTCAGTTGATGCATTTAAATTATTCAAAATGTTTGATTAGTTAGCATTTTTTTTAAATAGGTTGATATACTAATTATAACATATTACACTATTGTTGTAATTGGATTCATAAATTAGGGGATAATAATGTGCAAGGTGGCATGTAGTTATGGTTCATCTGGGCAGCAAGCTAGCTGCGTTGTAGTGACTGTTACAGCTTGCTAATTTGACTTTTGTTTAAAACTATTGGAGCCCAAAATCCATTTTCTATTGTACTCATGATTTACCCACATAGTATACCCATTGTGTATATGTTTACCAATCGTGGGTTACCAAAATCCACTTTTAATACGAAAGACTATACAGAATATGTGGGTTATAATAGAAATCGTGGGTCAAGTAATACTAGAATTACTTTCATCCTTAGCATATATTTGGTTATACTAATCGTGGGTCACCATATCTGTAAAACTTTCTATAATATGTGGAATATCAATATCAACTTTCTCTAGATATGGGAAACCATCCGTAGCAGACAACAATATTATAGAATTACCTTTGTAATCAAATATGAGAGTCTGGGTACTAAGACTAGAAACTTGCAAGTGAAAGGATTTTCCCCAATAATACTCAGATATGGTAAGGGTTGTCAATACTAGTCATGAAAGTAATGACTAGTTTTATGGGGAGAATCAATAAGAAACTAATAACGAAATGAATCTATATAAAAGATAGTAAAGGTTAGTTAATAAAGTATCAGGTCTTGAACTAAAAATCTGATTTGGACTTACAGATATATACATGTCAAATGTATAAGCCAAGAAATGAAAAGAAGTTACGACGTGAAATTAGTTTAAGACTTTCAAAGAAGACAAATGAAAGTTTTAAAGAAAAAGATATAGTAATATAAATTAAGCTGGTATTAAATATATGATTGACTGATATGGCATGAATGTACACTTAATTTGTGTAGGAACATTGCAGAGCAGATAAACTATAATATTAGATAGCGCTCCAGGCAAGTCTTCCAGTTTCTTTGTGATTTTATGAATCGGTTATTATATGAGATCTTTAAGAATTGTGAAGGTTGCGATTTAGGGAACAATGTATGGTAGAAAAAAAAATTATTCCGCATTTTTAGTTATTTTAACATTAAATAATGTTTTAAAGCTAGAATAAGATAGTATTAACGCACAAGATCGGGAAGGAAAATAGTCCCGGTTTTGGGGTCGTTAAAGCCATTGCATTAGGTCCCATCACGAATGATATCCATCGCGTGCCGTCGCAAAATAGTCCTTTGAGACAGATTTATTTGCAAAAGGCAGTCCGTCCTAAATATTCATATCTACGGAACAACTGAATTCAAAAAATCGGCAAGAAAACATGAAGTTTAATAGCCCATAAATACTTACAACAAAACCTAGAAAACAAAAGTAAAAACACAATGGAATCAAAATTAGGGTTTGAAAACGAATTTACCCTATCAAGAAAATGTTTAGATGAGCATCATGAGATCCAAAATGATTTGCATAATCAACAGAGAGAGTAAAAACTATTTATCCAAAATAATTTGTTACTCTATTGTAGCTTTTAAATACTCTAAATTGAAAACTAACCTTTAATTAGATGTAACCTAGATCCCAATGGAGGGGAAGGTGGACAAATCAAACCGCCGCCATCGCCGGAAAATAATGCCACCTTCGAAAATTAGGGCATTTTATTTCAAAATTAGGGGTAAAGTAAGAGAAGAGATTGAGGGGAAAGAAAGGGGATAGGGCTGAGGAGGAAAAGGGTTGTGAGATGAGAGGAGAGGAGAGGAGAGGGAGAGGGAGAGGGTTGGAGTGAGGGCTCGAAGGAGAGGCAGATGGGAGGAAGAGAGCGATGGAGTTCTGCGTTAGCTTTCTTTTTCTTTAATCGCTTCGCTACTTCTCTGCTCCTGAGTAATTAAAAACGTACTTTTAATACCGACGGAAATATTTCCGACAAAATTGTCCGTCGGAAATACCCAATTTTCTTTATTGTGTGAAACTTGGTTTAGAGACTTGAAGAATTGGAGCTTTGAAGTTGTTAAAAACTTATTATTTATGTTTTGTTAATTTAATATTTGAAATTAGAATTATGTAGTTATGTTTATTTAATTTTGGATTGTAGTTATATAAGAAAGTCATGGTACTCATATGGATGTTAATTGCTAGTTTTATTTAGTTTGTTTGTTGAATTGCAATTTAATTTTGTTGGTTTCTTTTATTTTAATTTGCTAATTGGTTACTGCCTTACTGGTTAGTGATTTGTTCATCTGCCTAATTTATTCTTGGCTTGCTTCCATTAGCAGTATTACAGTCATTAGTTGATTGTAAATTATAATATCAAAACTAGTCAACTCATTGATCAATCTCAAAGATATAGCTGCTTGTAATTTGTTTGTGGTGTAGACATGTATTCACTTGGTTAATATTTGGTGCCCTCTTCCTTGGAATCCCTTTTGTCACTTGAATCCCTTCGGTTGTGACTTGTCAATTGGTTGATTTGTTTGTGGTGTAAACATTGTAAAGATTCATATACGTACTATAATTTGGAGATATGCAGAACTTTCATAAAAACATTGTAAAATCAATGTACAAAGGTTCGAATTTATTGATTTTTTTGGCTATAAGATATATCTTGGTTTCCATATCATAAAAATCAGTTCAGACTTTAGGAATCCTCTTTTCTTTTCTTTTTTAATTTGATCCTAATATCGCAAGTATGCATATGAAGTTCTTATTTATTTATTTTATAATTTAATTCTTGTTTTTTATTTAAAGAAAAATAAAAGGAATAAGTTGTTTTTGAATTTGCAGCAAAGAGAATTGGATAAGACCCATAAAAACAAGGAAATTTTAATTGAAATCACTATATATCGGTTGCAGGAGTAGAACCCCAAGGAATCATTGAGCTCAAAATACAAAACCTCCTTTAAGTGACCCATTTAGAAGGTAAAAAGATTTTTCATTGGAAAATCATATTTAGCCCAGTAATTAAGTGGATACTAAATGCGTTGAATTTAATTTCATTTCACCGGTATAAAAGCACAAAAATCCTAATTTGATCAGTATAAAAGCACACCATTAGATCTCACTGTCTCATTCCTCACGGCCGCTGGCATTCATTCACTCATATCTCCTCAGATACTAATCTCTTGATTATCAGGTAAATTTCTAAATTCTACTTTTGTTCATAAATCAAACATGCGTCTTTGTTTTTCTGCTCCTTTTGTGAGGTTAATTCATTTAATTTCATCTCCGTATTAGATAGTCTTGTATGATTATTCGGTCTCCATTTTAGAGATGGTTGAATTACTGCAAGAATTTTTCTACATCTAAACAAATGATATTCTATTGCATTAATCCCTTCTCCTTTATGTTAATCACTCCACATTTTAAAAAATTCTACCAAGATATTCTTTGTCGTGTTGATTTTGTTTCTTGTTTTCTAATTAAAGTTAATTATTATCAAGATGGTTTAGAGGATATGGAACATGATCAAATGACGAACCAATTAAGTGCTAGCCAAGAAAAATAGAAATGACAATTTGTCTTCTTATACTAGACTACAACACCTTCTGACGGAGCAACTTTGTAACACTGGGTGCACTATATTACCCTTTCTTCTATCCGAAAGTATTTCCATTACATAGTAATTGAGATTGTTTACATCTCCGCAGAGCATTTAACTAATCCATTAGGCACATGAACATCAATAGATGAGCATTAAGTAATGTAAATATTTCTTAAATACGTGAAGATCTTGCTCCAATAGATGTAGCTATACTGCATATGTTTTGAAATGTATGTGTGAAGAAAATAAATGATTTGATCTCTTTCTTGTGTGTACGTACTCTATTTTTTTTTGACATGCAGTTGACATGTTAAAATCTTTATACCAAATGATGATATCCAAGAAGTTGAAACTGAGGTCGTTGTTCATGGCATTTCAAATTAGCACATTGGTTTCAGGTAATAAGCGAATACATTATGTTTTCTTCTAACTCTTAGAATGATAATTTTTCTCTTTACGAATGTGCTATGATTTAATTCAAACACAAGATTTGACCTTAATTGTTTCATATTCGTTTGACAATTGTTGATAATGTCAAAAATAAACTTGGCTTATAATTTTAGTTTCTTTTCTTCCCTAGAATTATCATAATTCAAATGGAGTACTGCGAGAAAGTAAATATAATTCTCTGCTTAGCCTAAATTTTTCTCTTAAGCCAAACTAAGTATGACGAGTGAAATAAACACGAAACTAAGTGTTACATAGTTGTACTACCATCATGCTCAACGCGTTTGCTCTGATTTTTGAAGTTTGCCACACACAAAATATCAGTTACAATGCACTAGGTGTGAAGAGAAAAGTGAGAATTTTACTAATTAATGAGAATAGTTTAGTGTGCAATAGCTTCAAGTTTGTTACACAAAATTTGATATACATTTTACCCTCCCGCTTTTTATCACATTTTAGTAATTTTACCTATGAGTATCCTATGAGAAAATTAAAGATTAAGTAAGAAGGTATGAATGTGTTGAACTACTACCTGCATAAATGAAAATGTTACTTATTTTACTTCTTTTAAGTGCTGCCTTTGACGTAAATAATTATTATTTCTTCTACTACTATACTATTACTCACTTTTACTTGCATACATGAAAATGTTACTAAGATTATAGTGCATTTGGAGGTGCTAATGACATCAAAAACTGATACATTATTGATAAATGAATAAAATGCACAAAAATATATGCTTCCTATTGTAAAAAGACTAAATATAATACTTTTGATGGGACAGGGTTGACCAGAGCAGCTAGGGCAATACTAGGGTCCTGAACCACGATGGGTCGGACATAGAGCATGTGAAATCCCTTATTACATTATAACGTAGGAGTATCTTTCCATCCAGCTAGGGGAATACCAGGGTCCTAAAGCTCACGTATGTTAGACTGCTGTCCTAATAGCAGCTCTTATTGTATCGAATATTGCATTTGGACATGTACTATCGTAAGTGAAAGATAGCGGAAAGAGAAAGTTAGATTGATATATCAAGGAGAGATTAAAAAGGGTGTTAGTTAGAGAATTGAATGAAAAAAAATGGTTTAGAAAGAATTATACGTGTGTTTTTTCAATTGTATGTGAGGCTAATTCATATATATTCCTTGCTCACTATTTTTTCAAGATCGATATATAAGTTGCTTTCATACTAATTTGAATTGTAAAGAAAAAAGTTGAATAAAAAATTTATGAATCCAAATTTTTACTTTTAATTTATATAATTGATTTAATTTTTCCTTAATATATATATATATATATATATATATCAGAACGGATCTAACGCCCTCCTCTTAAATATCACTCTATTTTAATATTATTTTGTTATTCAAAAGAATCTCCAAAACGACGTAGTTTTAATAAAAGACTGCTATTTAAGAGGAGTGCTTTAGATCCGTTCTGCATATGTATATAAATCTTACCAATAACAAAACCAAAGACGAGCTAAAGAAATGATGACAAATGGAGCCATATTAGGGTTGGATATTAGAGCTTTTATTTAGGAATTTAGGAATGCTTAAAATTATTTTATGAAGTTTAAAAGTATTTACTACTAGATAAGCAGGCAATTGCGACAGAAAAATCTGTCTCAAATAAGATGTGGCTCAAATAATGATATTTGCGACAGATAAAATGTGTTGCCGCTGCCATTGCATTAGGCACTACTAGAAAATCAAGCATACGTGATGGATCCTGGTGACGATTTTCAAAAGCAATCACAATTGACAATATTTCGTGATGGATTATTTGAGTCATCACAAAAAATTGTATATATATGATGGCTCTAGTGATGTTTAATTTTGCCATCGTAGATATATATATGTGACGACTATTTCAATCACCAAATATTTTCCAAAATTAATTTTTAGTTTTTGAGATGGCATCCAACCATCACCTATATATTTCTCCTTAACGTGATTACATTTAAGCCATCACAAAGAAAAAAGTTGAAAATAATCTTTGGTGACAGCCAAGACCATCACAAAAAGAAAACCACATGTGATGGACCTTTATGATTACATTTAAAGTAATCTCAAAAAATGGTATTATATGATGGACTTTTTCAACAATCACAAAATAATAATATAAATGACAGCTCCTAGTAACGGTTAATTTTTCCATCACTATAAACTATTTGTGACGGTCAAGGCAATCACTGAAAAATAAACATATATGAGCAACAAATATATTAGGTGATGGAATTTACTAGCAATCACAAAATAGTAGTATATATGAGGGTTGTTACTGATGTCTAGTTGTGTCGTCATTATAAAATATTTGAGACAAACATTACAATAACTGAATTTTTCGCGTAAATTGTACATCTCTTTTTCAAGTCCCCATTAATCTCTATTTTGCTTGGTAGGAAGAAATCTGAAAATGGAAGGAGCAATAACCAGGATTTTTTTTTTTGCTAAATTTAAATTGTATTAAAGGAGAAAGAATGTACAAGCATCATAGAGAACCCCAATCAGAATATAACATGTACATTACCACAATCAGAATATATCATAGACATCATTCAACATGCCCTATGATGTCATGACTATAAAAGAAAACAAGGCCAGATGCCCAAACAAAAGAGAAACAATCTCCATATTCATGAGAATACAATGTATATAAATTAGACACAAAACCAAGCAAAACCCATCCAAAGTAGCAGCAGCCCACAATAGCAGCAAAAGCATGATTTGCCCAAAGACCAAGAGGCAGCAGCCACAACAGAACCGAAAGAGGCTACTGCAGACTAGCAGCACAACAGAGAAACCGGCGGATTGAGGCATTGAATTCAAGGCATGATTGAGGCCATCACCAACAGTTTGAACAGAGCCTTCTGAAAACAAAAGTGATGATATGCAGTCAAAAACCCATAAGAATTTAACAGAAAGATGAAATAGAAATAACACAAAGAGGGTAAAATATGCATCAGGTGGATAGAATTACCATGTATATCACTTTGCAGAAGAAATGCGGCGAAGGGAAGACATCCAGCTGCTTGAAGTACCAATATTTTCACCCTGAGCCTGGATAGTGGTTTCAGCAGGCAACACAGGCTTTGAGGCATTTCTTTTTGAGACACCAGCAAGGGGATATGAAGTAGAGGAAATATATGCATTGGTCATATTCTACAAATCAAAAATTGATTCAGTGTCAAGCTGAAGCTGTCATACAAGAAATAATTGCACCGGATTTGGAAACAATATTTGAATTGCCATAATGAAGTGTACAATTATAATGAGAAGCAAATAAAACTGCAGACGCAGTATTAAATTTCCATTCCCTTTAATTTAGATGACTTACATTTCTCTCGAGGGGATTTTCAGAAGTCAAATTCCTGTCAATTGGTGATTTAAATTGCATGCGAATGCCAGGACTAGTAGCAGTATTCGATCTCATGCGTTCAGCTAATTCAGCTGAATAAGAAGCATTATTGCTTGCTGACACTGAAAAAGGAGCAAGTCATAACACTAGTTTTGAGCAAAAATAATCATTTAATGTGTTTTTGCTCTTTGATCCAGTGTTATTTCATCAATCTAAAAGAGTTCAATAAATATTTCTACCCAAGCTGTTTTAGAGAATAGTCTGGCAAGATAACCAATTGAGTAACATTGTTGACTAATTATGAGTACTATTTTTAACTTTATGCATGAAAAACTCTGGAAACCGGACAGAAATGGAAATCCAATAACCAAATGAACCGGCAGTTTCTTTGGCAGAACCCAAAGCTCTATAGCTTTATATAGATACCAAAGAAGAAACATTCCCAAAAAATATCACAGAGAAAGGTATGCATAAACATTGTACTCGCTCTGTCTAGAAGAAAGACTTACATTATCTTTGTAAACAGTGAAGAAACAAAATGGTACTCTTCTTTTAGGACTATAACTCGGTCTGTCCAGAAGAAAGAGTTGCATTATCTTTGCAAATAGTGAAGAAACAAAATGGTACTCTTCTTTCAGGACTATAACATAAAATCTTGAGCTGCTCTTCTTGTAGTTGTTGAAAACCAAGGGACATGTGCAAATTTAAGCTAGCAGCCAGCCAGCCAGGGAATATATATATAAAGGATGTACAATTGTGACATGTTTTCCAAACTGATCAAATATTTCACCCAAATCACAAACAGCCTTTGTTTTTGCATGTAAGAAGAAGTAGCTCCTCTTCTTGTCCAATTAATACTATGCACCAACAATAGGAAGACAAAGAAAAGAATCCATAACAGGGTTAAGGAGAAGCACAGATTCTGAAGAAACAACAAACTGTACTAATTACTAATTAATTATGAAATAGTATTTTTCTTATAGCATAGCAAAAACTCTGCTCACATCTCATCCACTTCCACATAAAAATAAAAATGAACTAATTTTGTCAACCTCAAATTAGCATCTAGCAAATCATAAATTTCTCAATTCAGCTTTCTCAAGTTAATTAGATTAGATGCAAAGCAGGTACTATTGAGCAGAACCGAAGAACCAACTCTAATTAGACAAGTACTTGAACAAATTAAACTCTATCATAAAGCAATATTTTCAAGCAATCCATATATCTTATTCATTGATAATCATCAAAAGGACATATTAACAAATTCCATTATATTTAACAAAATTCCATTATAAATATAGTTAAACTCAGGATTACATAGAGGGCAAGTTATTTAAAACTTCTAATTATTTGTTTTAGATTAAAGAAACTCTTGTAACAAGAGGCTTGGATGATATTAGGTGAATTGTGTAACAAAGTGATAAATCAACAAGTAATGTGAAGCTCAGACATGTTGGATAAGAGTATACTCCCAGACCTTGTTGAAAGGTGTCATAGAGCTGGGATTAGATATTCATCCTCATTGCAACACACCACTGCTTCCATCTGTTTGTTGTTTTTATCAATACTCTTAACCACACATCTCCAAACTACTAGCACAAATTGATAGCAATTCAATTCCCATTAAATAAATTTACAAAAAAAATGTAGATAATGTAATAGAACAATAAAGCAGCCTAGATTTCAAATGAAAACGTTTGCCTCAGTAAAACCCAGTAATATCACTTGAAATGTAGATTAACCAAGGAGGTTCTCCCTGTAAACAGGGTCTTGGCTCCACTACACCTCATATAGTGGATTGAATCATCACTGGCAATTACAAAAATTGACAATGATGTAAATAATATACCATTCAATTACTTATTTAAAAGAAAGGAAGTAACTTGGACAGCTGCAACAGAAAACCAATTAGAAGTATATCTGAAACAAGTAAATGCAGAAACATCTCAAATTAATCCACTAACTCAAACATCTCAGAATAATTAAATGTTACTCTTTTTGTAGTTCAAAAAAATCCTTTTATTGTAAATATTGCCTCATTGTTATAACACTCTTCTGACATCTTTATCATTGAAACCAAATGTGAATATAAGAGCTTATAAAGCATTTACAGATAAACTAAGGCATGCAAACCATCATTAAAAGAAAGAGAGGAATTGTTCGCCCTAATAATTTTTTGGAACATACAAGCTGCTATACCAGAGATAAAGTAAAATCACAATTATAAAACACGAATTGGGGCCAAATTCAAACAGATAAAGTAAAGAGGGGGAGAATAAACACACAAGGAAGGAAGAGAGGACTTACTCACCTTCAAAATCACACACCTTCAGTTTGCGTCTGGTCAGTTTTCGTTTGGAGAAGAGGGGGGGATTGAGGGATTTCCTGTGACTGGATATGAAAGTTATTGGGTTTAATTTTCTTTTCATATACTACAAAAAGAGTAACATTTAATTAATTTTTAGTAAATTTGTGAAATATGAATTAATTGATCCATTAGTAATTAAATAAAAAATTGTTATTCAAAAAAGTAAAATAAATTAAAATAATATCAAAATTTTATTTCATGTTTTAGATTAAGTTGCAAATTAAGTGTCTTTTCTTTTATTATTTTAATTTTAACTATTTAATTCACTAATTACTTAATGACAAGCCTCATATGGATTTATTTTAAATTTTTAATAATAAAATTTAGGGGGTGTTTGATAAAACGGAATGAAATAGTTATGAATGTTTAAGTAATATGAATGAGCTGAATGAAGCAAAATTTTGAATTCTGAATGAAAAAAGTTATTTGATAATTGACATGTCTGAAACATCTGAATAATATATTTTTATTATTTTATCCCTCTGAAAAAAATTCAAAATTGTTGTACATTTATTTAATATTACTTAATATAATAGTTAATATTGTTAAAAAAATAAATATAAAATACTTTATTCAACATTCATTCAACCTATTCTGCCAAAAAAATTATAGTTGACCATTTAACCCAAAAAATGACTGATTCAGACAATTTTATTCAAAACAAACGCATTGAATGGCTGATCGATTCAGTTATTCAGCTCCATTCAACTCTAAACAAACACCCCCTTAGTTGATTGCATTTACTCTATTAATATCGACTAGCCAACAAGTATTTTCATAATATTATTAATTAAATTTGAATCATATAACTATAGGTAGTTAGATGTATATACGGAGAAGGAGTAAAATTACTTCATGAATTCAGTTAGGATTTGATAATTTTGTTGAATCAAATTAGCTTAAGGTCGAATTCGATTAGCTTCAGGTCGAATCCATTTGTTGAACTCGCATAAATCAGTTAATATACTTGTACTTTGTAAAAATTTATGATTTTTTTAAATTTTACATTCATAGCATACATATATCAATTTTTTGAATTATTAGTTCATATAAATGTTAAAGTATATGGACATCCTTCACAATTTTGTTTTTCTCACATAATTGAGGTGATAGAAGGATATTTGACGCCAATTTGTGATTAATATAAATTGTAATATAAATACATTAATTTTTTTACAGCAGTAGATTTACTTTAAATAACACATTTTAAGTAACTTACAATATCAATTATTTCTTTTATTAAACTATAAAATAAAATACACTACATTAAACTTTAAGATTTCATACATTGATTATTACAAAAAAAGAGAAAAAAAATAAGAAGATAGTGGTGCTATTTAATTTATAATATACTACAATTCAAATTGTAATGTAATTAATATCTTAAAAAAAATTATTAATAATATTTTTTAAGTAATTTATAATATTATTTGTATTAATTAAAATATTAAGCTACAATAATTTAAAATTTAAAATACGATAAATAGACAATAAACAAAATTATAATAATAATGACTCTTTTTGTAGATTAAATTACAAATGTTAAAATATATTTTTTATTTTTCAAAAACATTATATTTCAGTTTGTTATAATTAATTTATAATATCCTAAAATTAATTTAGATTTATCTTTAAGTTTTTGAAATAATAATTTACATATAATATTAATTCTAAAAGAGTTTTTTTTTAATGTTATCAAACTCTTTTTTAGAACAGAGGTGTGTGCGTGCGGAACAAACTCACCGGTGTGTGCAATGTTTCAATTAGATCAGTATTCTTTAGCCAAAAGATGTTTCAATTAGAGAGATGGGCTAGCTAGGTTTCTTCTCTACCAATTTGGGTTCCTATCTTCCTTAGCCATAGTTTACGCGGGCGGAATGAAAAACTTAGCGCCCAATTTTGCCGCAATTAGCGAGATTCCCAAATGATTGTGTGTAGAATGTTTCCTATGATAAAGGGATTATCATTAATCCCAATTTTTTTCCCCCAACTTCATCTTCGCAAAATTTTTTTTGCTATTTTTATCCCAATTGAAGATTGCAGATGCCCTAACTGCAAAGAGCCGAAGACTGCAAAGACCCAAAACTCGTCAATTTGGTTGAAGGTATGTTTTCCAATAACTTTGTTCCTCCGTATTCCATTACTGGCTGAAATCGTTTATATATACAGACACATGTATGTATGTGTGTAATTGTTTGGTCTTAAAATTTCCATATCATTCTTTCATTTTGGTAGTATTTACCTGGATTTCTTATTACATTGTTAACTAAAGAAATGATGCATATCAGAACCTGCACTGTCTGTCTTGTTTATTATTATTATTCTTATGCTTACGTGTGTATAAGCAGTTTTAATCTTCTATATAAACATATTTATCATATCTGATTAGTTTCCAAGCATAATTTTTTTCTAAATGCTAACACATTTTTAAATCAGAGAATGGTTGAATCATTACTTTTTATCCTATACTTAATTATAAGTTTTTTTTCTCCAGCTATGGTGCGAACTAGAGGTGCGAGTACTGTTTCCGGTAGGAGATCAACTCTTCCTCGTAATAGTGGCGAGACTGTTAACATGGAGAGAATGAGAGATGAGCCTATTATAGATCATAACAGTGGTGAGAGTGTTGATCGGACTACGCCGAATACTACCCAAGCTGAAAGCTTATCTCGTAAGAAAAGGGGACCAACTCTAGGGATAATGAAGCCTAAAACAGGTCAAGAAAAGATGTTTGTCAATATCATTGGCCAAAAGTAAGCTTTTACAAATCTACTCATACTTGTTAATATGCAAGATATATCTTTATATGCAAGATACATACAATCAATTCTTGACAGGTTGAAGATCCGTAGTTTCAACAACAAAATAGAATAGTGATCCCTTGATTAATCCTATTGTGACATATAATAGGGGTTCCATTTAACAATATTTGATTAATCCTATTGTGATAGCTTTGTTTCTTATTTCATTACTATTGTACTAATCATATCATGCTATATTGCTATATCTTGTAATTAGCTTCCTTGAACCTGAAGCTCGAAGCAAGACTCGCATTTTATTTCAAAAACGTTTTAAAGAAGCTCGAACCAAATTTGAGCAATGGCCAAAACATGAAATTGAACTTCTTTGGGGAGAATATTTGGTATGTTTTACTGAACACAAACTTGAATTGTAGAAGAAAGTTTGTCAAAAAGTGTATTATTTATTATAAGTATTAATTAATGTTTCTACTTGTGGATGGTATTGTTATAGAAATATTTTCGTTTCGCTTCATCCGAGGAGGAGGGAAAGGGTCGAATCATATGGGAGGAAAATGCACGAAAAAGCTACCCAAACTATTTATGGAGATGGAAAGATGATGCCATGAAGAAGTTTGGTTCCATTCAGGAAGCAAGGGATAAAAAGCCTAGTTGGACAACTCTTGATGTGTGGCAGGAGATGTGTGATTATTGGTTGAGTAAAGACTTTTTAGACTCTAGTGAGTTACGTAAAAAGAACAGAAACATAACTACGTATGTTCCTCACACATCAGGCTCCATACCGTACGCCGTTAGGAGGGAACAAGAGGTAAATTATAAGTTGATAAAATTAAATTAATAATATACGTAGTTGATAAATGTACATGATAGCGGTAAAAGATTCATATCATGATGCTTTGTTTGGATTTTTTAAATGTTCATGTGGTATGTACTGCTTATTTTTAATGTTAATGTTTTTAATTAAAATAATTAATATTTGGCTTGTTTTGTCTTAGAAACAAAGATTACATCGTCCGCCAACGCAATATGAGTTATATAAACAAACTCATATGAGGAAGGAGAAGGGTAGTGAGGAAAAAACGTGGGTTTATGATGAAGCAAAGAGGAAGTTGGTATGATTTCTTTCGTAAAATTATAAACTTCATATACTCATATGAAAGTGAAGGCATCTGTTCGCAATTAGTTATGAGTATTGTTAATTATATATACATATTTTATGCATTGTATAGGATGATTATGAGAGAAGACTCTTGGCGAAGCATGGTGATACAGACAAGCCCGTGAATGAGTTAGACGATCCAAATTTAGAGACATGGCAGGAAACTGTCGGAGGCGTGAAGAAGGGTAGACTTGTTGGTCGGCCTGGGGAAAAATGGAGTTCTCGTCGTGGTTTGTATTGTCCATCTTTTGTTGCAGATGAGAACTCTATTAAGTTAAAGAAAATGGAAAGTTATATAACTTATCTTCATCAATACGCAAAGAATATGGCTGAAACACTTGCACTTGATCCTCCTATAGACCCAGATGATTTGTTTGCTTCATCAAATGCATCAGCTGATATTCCAACGAATAACTCAACCACGCATGCTGAGAATGACAACACAGATGATGACGACTCTCAAGAGGACTCCATGGAGAATTCGGGATGATCTAGCTTTCCTTTACTTATCAATTTATTAGTTTAGGGTTCTTTGATAGATGTTGCGTTTGTTAATAGTTTGATGAACCTATGACATACAGTTACCTATTTAAGTAGTTGATTATGAATTGATTTTTAATTAAATGGTTCAGATTTCTTCATTTTAATAATTGTGTATGATTTTACGTTTCAAATTTATTGTAATTTATGGTATTTACAGATTTGAAATATAAAATTGACAATTAAATATATTTTAATATAGGAATTTTGTGATGGCTTTACTATCACCAAAATGAATAAAAACTAGGAACAATAGTGATTACTTTAGCCATCACAAGAAACTTATGTGCTTGACTGCTTTAGCCATCACAAATGTCTTAACATTTTGTGATGGTCGTGGCCATCACAGAAGGATGTGATTGCTTCAGCCATCACAAATAATTGGTGATTGTTTTAACCATCATAAAAACCTTACCAACCTAACCAATTTTGTGATAGTCGTGGCCATCACAAAAGGATGTGATTGCTTCGGCCATCACATATAATTGGTGATTGTTTTGCCCATCACAAATAACTATTATACTACCATGATTACTTTCGCCATCACAAAATACATGTGCACTAATGTGACCGATTTAGTCATCACAAAAGGATGGAATGTTTTGGTGATTGTCAACACCATCACGTAAAACCTTTCATGATGGGCGTATACAAGACGGCCATCGTGATGCTTAAAGCCATCACGTAAACCTTTCGTGATGGTTTTCTTAGCTTTTGTGATGGATTTTAGCCATCACAAATGACCATTTTTTTAGTAGTGAGGTCCCATCACGAATGATATCCGTCGCATGCCATCGCAAAATAGTCATTTGAGTCAGATTTATTTGCAAAAGGCAGTCCGTCCTAAATATTCATATCTACGGAACAACTGAATTCAAAAAATCGCAAGAAAACATGAAGTTTAATAGCCCATAAATACTTATAACAAAACCTAGATGAGTATCAAAAATTAGGGTTTGAAAAACGAATTTACCTCATCAAGAAAATGTTTAGATGAGTATCATGAGATCCAAAATGATTTGAATAATCAACAGAGAGAGTAACAATACTTATCCAAAATAATTTGTTACTCTATTGTAGCTTTAAATAGTCAAATTGAAAACTAACCTTTAATTAGATGTAACGTAAGATCCCAATGGAGGAGAAGGTGGACAAATCAACCGCCGCCGTCGCCGGAAAATAATGCCACCTTCGAAAATTAGGGTTTTTTATTTCAAAATTAGGGGTAAAGTAAGAGAAGAGATTGAGGGTAAATAAAGAGGAGAGGGCTGAGGAAGAAAAGGGTTGTGAGAGGAGAGGAGAGGAGAGGGAGAGGGTTGGAGTGAGGGCTCGAAGGAGAGGCAGATGGTAGGAAGAGAGCGATGGAGTTTTGCGTTAGTTTTCTTTTTCTTTTAATCGCTTCGCTGCTTCTCTTCTCCTGAGTAATTAAAAACATACTTTTAATACCGACGGAAATACTTCCGGCAAACTTGTCCGTCGGAAATACTCAATTTTCTTTTATTGTGTGAAGCTTTGTTTAGAGACTTGAAGAATTGGAGCTTTGAAGTTGTTAAAAAACTTATTATTTACGTTCGTTAATTTGAAATTTGAAATTAGAATTATGTAGTTATGTTTATTTAATTTTGGATTGTAGTTATTTAAGAAAGTCATGGTACTCATATGGATGTTAATTTGCTAGTTTTATTTAGTTTTTTTTGTTGAAATGCAATTTAATTTTGTTAGTTTCTTTTATTTTAATTTGCTAATTGGTTACTGCCTTACTGGTTAGTGATTTGTTCATCTGCCTAATTTTATTCTTGGCTTGCTTCCATTAGCAGTATTACAGTCATTAGTTGATTGTAAATTATAATATCAAAACTAGTCAACTCATTGATCAATCTCAAAGATAATAGCTGCTTGTAATTTGTTTGTGGTGTAGACATGTATTCACTTGGTTAATATTTTGTTGCCCTCTTCCTTGGAATCCCTTCAGTTGTCACTTGAATCCATTCAGTTGTCACTTGTCACTTGGTTAATTTGTTTGTGGTGTAAACATTGTAAGATTCATATACGTACTATAATTTGGAGATATGCAGAACTTTCATAAAAACATTGTAAAATCAATGTACAAAGGTTCGAATTTATTGATTTTTTTGGCTATAAGATATATCTTGGTTTCCATATCATAAAAATCAGTTCAGACTTTAGGAATCCTCTTTTCTTTTCTTTTTTTAATTTGATCCTAAATATCGCAAGTATGCATATGAAGTTATTTATTTATTTATTTTATAATTTATTTCTTGTTTTTTATTTAAAGAAAAATAAAAGGAATAAGTTGTTTTTGAATTTGCAGCAAAGAGAATTGGATATGACCCATAAAAACAAGGGTGTTTTAATTGAAATCACTATATATCGGTTGCAGGAGTAGAGCCCCAAGGAATCATTGGGCTCAAAATACAAAACCTCCTTTAAGTGACCCATTTAGAAGGTAAAAAGATTTTTCATTAGATAATCATATTTAGGCCAGTAATTAAGTGGATACTAAATGTGCTGAATTTAATTTCATTTCACCAGTATAAAAGCACAAAAACCCTAATTTGATCAGTATAAAAGCACACCATTAGATCTCACTGCCTCATTCCTCACGGCCGCTAGCATACATTCACTCATATCTCCTCAGATGCTAATCTCTTTGATTATTAGGTAAATTTCTAAATTCTACTTTTGTTCATAATTCAAACATGCGTCTTTGTTTTTCTGCTCCTTTTGTGAGGTTAAGTCATTTAATTTCATCTCCGTATTAGATAGTCTTGTATGATTATTCGATCTCAATTTTTAGAGATGGTTGAATTACTTCAAGAATTTTGCTACATCTAAACAAATGATATTCTATTGCATTAATCCCTTCTCCTTTATGTTAATCACTCCACATTTTAAAAAAATTCTACCAAGATATTCTTTGTCGTGTTGATTTTGTTTCTTGTTTTCTAATTAAAATTAATTATTATCAAGATGGTTTAGAGGATATAGAACATGATCAAATGACGAACCAATTAAGTGCTGGCCAAGAAAAATAGAAATGACAATTTGGCTTGTTATACTAGACTACAACACCTTCTGACGGAGCAACTTTGTAACACTGGGTGCACTATATTACCCTTTCTTCTATCCGAAAGTATTTCCATTACATAGTAATTGAGATTGTTTATATCTCCGCAGAGCATTTAACTAATCCATTAGGCACATGAACATCAATAGATGAGCATTAAGTAATGTAAATATTTCTTCAATACGTGAAGATCTTGCTCCAATAGATGTAGCTTTACTGCATATGTTTTGAAATGTATGTGTGAAGAAAATAAATGATTTATTCTCTTTCTTGTGTGTACTCTATTTTTATTTGACATGCAGTTGACATGTTAAAATCTTTATACCAAATGATGATATCCAAGAAGTTGAAAATGAGGTCGTTGTTCATGGCATTTCAAATTAGCACATTGCTTTCAGGTAATAAGCGAATACATTATGTTTTCTTCTAACTCTTGGATTGATAATTTTTATTTGTACGAGTGTGCTATGATTTAATTCAAACACAAGATTTAACCTTCATTGTTACATATTCGATTGACAATTGTCGTAAATGACAAAAATAAACTTGGCTTATAATTTTAGTTTCTTTTCTTCCCTAGAAATTATCATAATTCAAATGAAGTACTGCGAGAAAGTAAATATAATTCTCTGCTTAGCCTAACTTTTTCTCTTAAGCCAAACTAAGTATGACGAGGGAAATAAACAGAAAAGCAAGTGTTTCATAGCTGTACTACCATCATGCTCAACACTGGTATGATTGTTGATGTATTGACAAAGAGGCAGAACAATGCAATTGATATGCAAAATGGTAAAAGTAAACGGTTCCCAAGAAGATGCACATCGCTCTGCAGTAATTCTTTTAGGATTTAGTATTGCAGTGAAGAATCCTTCTCGCCCCGTCAAGCTTACAGAAGTGAAAAGTTTACCACCTTATAAGACATGGACTTTCTTGGATAGGTAAGGTTTTCTTGTGTGTGAATAAGAGTTTGAGTCTTGATATTTTGTTTGTGGCTTATTATGCGTATAATTTTCTTTTCCAATAATTATTTACTTACCATCAAAAGTTGAACTCAGACATGATGGTCATCTATAAACATAATGGGTATTGTGTGATTGATTCCTTGTTTGCTCGTCATTTTTCTAAAAACTAAATTCCTTGTTGCTTGTGATATATTATATCTTAATGCCAGGGTGATCACTCAAGTTCATTTTAATCCTAACTATCTGCATTGCCTTTGGATTTAGGAACTATTATTAGTCATTAGACATCAGGTTTTGAGGCTTTAATTTCTGTTATCATATGGTGTCAAGTGCATGCTCATGGCCCTGATCCATTGGGCTATATTACTTCTGGCATCTTGGTTTCCTTTTTCCTTTTGATTTTAATCTTGAATGTGGAATTGCTACTCAATCAACACCTTACTATTTTAGAGGTGTGGGCCTCGCCTCTAAGTCTTTATATTAAATAAATACCAAAAAAGAATCTCTTAATCAACTGAGATGTCAGAGTTGGATATTAGCCAATTGTGCCTACCTAGATCTCATAGATGAGGTTCTTAAACTTCAAGTGTTAAATGTTATAATTACTTTCTCTTTTATAATGGATAAAATTGCAGAGTAAAGTGGAAGACAAATGATTTTTGTAACGCTATATAGTGCAGTCCCAACATTTGCAGCGTGTGAATTGGCCTCATTTGGTGTTTAAGATGTTGGTTCCAATGGCTATTTATGTAACAGCTGCTGACCAAAGCAAGTAAATTCAAATTGCAGTGTCCATATTTTTGGGCGAAGAGAGAAATTCATTTTCTGCATATTTTTGAAATTCTATTTCTAATTCATGTAAAAGTTATGTTTTCATACACATAATTATGTTTTGCATTCTATGTCGAAATTATGGGAGATATTACAGATTTCAACATGGATATGACGCAGAAATCAAAAAGTGCGTGAAGATAAATTTGTTGATCAAAGGAGAATTTATTATGATAAAAGTTGGGGTGAAACTTTAGTTGCCAGTGACACTGACAGTGATGAAGAAGCAATAGATGAAGATGAGGAAAATAAAGAATTTGTCGATTCTGAAGATTACTTTCTCCGGTTGGTAAAGTTAAATTGTTAGATGCTTTCGTGCAATCCACACATGTTATTTTCGTTCTTTGTTACTTATACCTGAAGTCAATAGTAGCTTTACTGCATAAATTGCATGTCTCTTGCATACATAAGTGTGAACAGGAGAAAAAATCTGACATTTTTACTGTTGCTCAGTGATTGGATCCCTCTCTCTTATTCTTTTCTTTTCTTTCTCTTTTTCTTCATAGCGAAGTCTGAGGTTTAGCTGTTTCTTTTTCAGGATATGGTCTCGTATACATTTGCCTTGCCTTCATGTATTGGTTATTGGTTATTAGTTAGTGCTTCTGATATATGGGTGAAAATCACCACAATGGATAATCTTGGTGGTATGTTAGCTTATATGTATATATATTTAATTAGCATAAGATGTTTAATCATAAACATTTGTTATTTTTGTGGATTTATCATGACATAATTACTAATTGTGTTTAGAAAACTCCTGTACAATCAACATATACGGAGTGCGGCTATTTTGTGATGCGCTTCATAAAGTAGATAGTTGAGGATGGTAGTTTAGACTTCATAGCCAAGGTTAGTTATTTTTTTTAAGCTTTATTTTTTGCATAATTTATTTTCAAATCTTAACTATAATAGACTTGACCAATTAGTCTACTGGGAGACTAAACTTTTTGTTATTTTATTTCAGTGGGATAAGAAAAATGGATTAACGTACACACAAGAACAAATTGACGAAGTACGTGGTGAGTGGGCCAACTTATGTGAGCAGGTACATGTAGAGCCTCGAGTTAACGGTAGATGTACAGGGTTACACTTGTATTTTGGGAGAAGGTTGTTTTGCACATGATTAGGTAGTGCACCACATCTTAATTTTATGGATAGTTTGGTATATTTTGTGGATGTAATTAAATTCGCAATTCAATATACGTAGGTGTAATTATATTGAAAAGTGAATTTGAAACTGTAAACGTATGATATTATTGGGATGTATGGTATTTTGAAACATAGAATGCTTATATTTTGGTTTTAAATGTTGTGAATTGTGTTTTTTATATAGACAATGCTTTTTAGAAAAAAATATTGTGGAATGTGTAAAATACACAACGTTTTTATAAGAAAAAAAACGTTGTGGATTGTGTCAAATAGACAACGCTTTTTAGAAAAAAAATCGTTGTGTAATGTGTAAAATACACAACGTTTTTTAAAAAAAAAACGTTGTGGATTGTGTCAAATAGACAACGCTTTTTAGAAGAAAAAAAAACGTTGCGTAATATGTCAAATACACAACGTTTTTTAGAAAAAACAGTTGTGGATTGTTTCAAATAGACAACGCTTTTTAGAAAAAATATTGTCTAACGTGTCAAATAGACAATATTTTTTAGAAAAAAACGTTGTGGATTGTTTCAAATAGACAACGCGTTTTAGAAAAAACGTTGTCTAATGTGTCAAATAGACAACGTCTTTTTAGAAAAAACGTTGTCTAATGTGTCAAAAGACAACGTTTTAAACAACGTTTTAAAAATGTTGTCTATTTGTGTAATAGATGACAGTGCTAACCACGACGTTTTTGGGGACCTATTACAACATTTTTTAAACGTTATCTATTTATTTTTTTCTACTAGTGTGTGTTGAAGTACTACCTACATAAATGAAAATGCTACTTATTTTACTTCTTTTAAGTGCTGCCTTTGACGTAAATAATTATTATTTCTTCTACTACTATACTATTACTCACTTTTACTTGCATACATGAAAATGTTACTAAGATTATAGTGCATTTGGAGGTGCTAATGGCATCAAAAACTGATACATTATTGATAAAAGAATAAATGCACAAAAATATATGCTTCCTATTGTAAAAGGACTAAATATAATACTTTTGATGGGACAGGGTTGATCGGAGCAGCTAGGGCAATACCATGGTCCTAAACCACGATGGGTCGGATACAGAGCATGTGAAATCCCTTATCACATTTATAACGCAGAAGTATCTCTTCATCCAGCTAGGGCAATACCAGGATCCTAATGCTCACGTACGTTAGACTGCTGTCCTAATAGCAGTTCTTATTGTATCAATTCTTATTGTATCGAATGCATTTGGACATTTATTATCGTAAGTGAAAGATAGCGGAGAGAGAAAGTAAGATTGATATATCAAGGAGAGATTAAGGAGGGTGTTAGTTAGAGAATTGAATAAAAAAATGGTTTAGAAAGAATTATAAGTGTATTTTTTTCAATTGTATGTGAGGCTAATTCATATATATTCCTTGCTCACTATTTTTTCAATATCGATATATAAGTTGCTTTCATACTAATTTGAATTGTAAAGAAAAAAGTTGAATAGAAAATTTATGAAACCAAAATTTTGCTTTTAGTTTATATAATTGATTTATTTTTTCCTCAATATATATATATATATATATATATATATATATATATATCAGAACGGATCTAAAGCACTCATCTTAAATATCACTCTATTTTAATATTATTTTGTTATTCAAAAGAATATCCAAAACGACATAGTTTTAATAAAGAAGTGCTATTTAAGAGGAGTGCTTTAGATCCGTTCTGTATATGCATATAAATCTTACCAATAACAAAACCAAAGACGAGCTAAAGAAATGATGACAAATGGAGCCATATTAGGGTTGGATATTAGAGCTTTTATTTAGGAATTTAGGAATGCTTAAAATTATTTTATGAAGTTTAAAAGTATTTACTACTAGATAAGCAGTCAATTGCGACGGAAAAATCTATCTCAAATAAGCTGTGGCTCAAATAATGATATTTGCGACAGAGAAAATGTGTTGCAACTGCCATTGCATTAGGTCCCATCACGAATGATATTCGTCGCGTGCCGTCGCAAAATAGTCATTTGAGACAGATTTATTTGCAAAAGGCAGTCCGTCCTAAATATTCATATCTACGGAACAACTGAATTCAAAAAATCGCAAGAAAACATGAAGTTTAATAGCCCATAAATACTTATAACAAAACCTAGAAAACAAAAGTAAAAACACAATGGAATCAAAAATTAGGGTTTGAAAAATGAATTTACCTCATCAAGAAAATGTTTAGATGAGTATCATGAGATCCAAAATGATTTGCATAATCAACAGAGAGAGTAAAAATATTTATCCAAAATAATTTGTTACTCTATTGTAGCTTTAAATACTCAAATTGAAAACTAACCTTTAATTAGATGTAACCTAAGATCCCAATGGAGGAGAAGGTGGACAAATCAACCGCCGCCATTGCCGGAAAATAATGCCACCTTCGAAAATTAGGGCTTTTTATTTCAAAATTAGGGGTAAAGTAAGAGAAGAGATTGATGTGACAACTCAAAAATTTATAAGATTCTAAAAGATTAAATTAAAGGTTAAAGAATAAAACCTAGATTGGAAATAGAGGATTAATTAAAAATTTTAAGGAACCTATGTGGTTTGATTTGAATTTTTAGTAATGTAAAGAAATTAAATGAGAATGCTAAAAAATTTTAAAATTTGGAAAAGGATTATGTAATAGTCTAATCAGTAATGTACTAGAGGACTAGCTCAATTTATTTAAATAATCAAGCCCAATTATTTAAGGATGGACTTGAATGTTAATGAATGAATTAATCAATCTAGCCCTATCGGTTTATTTATCAAGTCCACTCAAATTAATTGATAGTGGACTTGAGTTATTAGATGGTATATATTAACCATCACATGTGGGAGCCGAATAATATAATTAGCTAGTGGCCCAACAATGAAAATAATTAATTTGATTAAGCTTGATTTCTAGTAGCCCAAGTTAGTATAATACTAATCCAAATGAATTAAATAAGGCCCAATCTTTGAACCACTAAGGAGGGGCTTTGTAGTCATTGGATATGTAAGTAAGTAATTAAACAAAAGCCAAAAATTGGGAGGAAATGGCTTGGAATATCCGGCCATCAAGGGGGTATTTTGGGGAGAAAAATGTGGATTTATTAAGCTTGTCCAAGATATTAGATATAATCTACCTACCCTCTTAGGTGTCACCTTGTGATCAAAGCCAACAATTTTGTTAATGTGTACAAGCAAGCTCAATGTAATAGATGAGAATGATATTGGAAGATTGGTATAGATATATATTTTTTATATCTACATACATCTACTAATAAAAAAAAACTTATTCATTTTGTTCTTCCCATTACACCTCTTATTTCCAAAGAAAGCTAAAAGAAATAGAAGAGAGAGTGAGGAAGAACCCACTGCAGGGAGAAAGGAAGGAGAAGAGATGGTTCTAAGCTTCAAAGCTCCATAGCCATCTTGGAAGGAAGGAGAAGGATAACAACAAAAAGGGTAAAATCAAAACTAGTTGATTCCTTTTTTTTTAATTGATTTTGATAAAGTAAAAATTATGATCTTGAGGCCTAAAACCTTGATCAATATGTTTCCTAAGATTTTATGTTTAGATCTTACCTATTTGAGGATCTATATGTGTTTATGTGGAAAAAGTTTGGAAGAAATGAAGCTAGAATGATTATTATGAATTTTCTAGTTTTCTAGTGTGCTAAAGCATGATAATCTTGAAATCTATAAGTGGTATTTGAGATTTGTTTTCTTGTGATGCTAGATATATGTGTTAGGGATAAAATCACTTTGGAATTACTCAAAAAGGTTTTAAAATGAGAAAATTATGGAAGTTATCCCAAACTACTCAAGCTATGAAAAACTGTTGGAAGCACTGTGTAGATCAGTCCACTTCCGGCCTGTTTTCAGTGACCAATACTGGTCCAAATTTGATGTTTGATAAATGGATCATGTATTTCAGGAAAATATGAATCCAACTTGACCGATTGGACGTCAATCGGAGTTGTAGATTTCGTTTTACGCTAGTTTCCGTGAAAGACTCCAAATCTGAAAAATGGACTAAAAGTTAAAAATACCCTACTGATCTGCCACTTTGAGTCTGATTTCCGAACTCAAAACAACTCCAAATTGAGTGTTTGATAAATGGAAACTGTAGCTTAAGAAGTTACGAATCCAACTCCTCTGACGGAACTTAATTCCGAGTTGTACATTTCGTTTTACAAGCGTTTCCGTAAAGGACGTCAAAACAGAAAATTTTGGGCGAGAATGGCATAATCGTAAATAAG
Source organism: Panax stipuleanatus (assembly GCA_020205555.1). Classification (NCBI taxonomy): domain Eukaryota; kingdom Viridiplantae; phylum Streptophyta; class Magnoliopsida; order Apiales; family Araliaceae; genus Panax; species Panax stipuleanatus. The sequence continues at coordinate 42,525 of JAINUT010000624.1, read as the reverse complement.
TGAAAGTGATTAATTATTAAAAATAATTATTTAAAGCCATTAAATAGTTAGCAAATTAATTACATACAATATTAAATGTAATTAACTATTTAATTATTATTTAAGAGATAATTAATTAAGTAGAATTAGTGTTCATAAAGTAACTAGTTATTATTTAATTATGATTAAATAATAATTAGAGATTAACAATTGATTAATTATTATTTAATTGATATTAAATAATGATTAAAGAATGTTTAAGTAAGATTAACTGATTACTTACTTACATTAACATAAAAGTTTATAAAATAATTATTTATTATTTAATTAATATTAAATAATAAATAAGGACAAGTAATAATTAATTATTCTTAATTTAATAAGAAAGAATGATTAAAGATTTATGAAATGAATTAATTATTTATTATTAAATAATAAATAAGGACAAATGTTAATTAATTATTTGTTAAATAATAATAACGAATAATTAAAGACTAATGAAGTAAATAGATCAATTATTTACTATTCAAGGATAAGAAATTAATTAATTATTATTAAATAATAATTAAAGACAAACAATAATTTGATTATTCATTACCTAATTAACATTAAATAATGGATAGATCTAATTGACTATTATTTATTAGTAAATAATAACTAAAGGTAATTAATTAATTTCTATTTAATTAATATTAAATAGTAATCAAATGAAGGTATAGATTAATATTAATAATAATAATTTATTTAATAATTATATTAAATAAATTATGTAAAAATGGTTTTAATGTTTTAAAAATGATTTAAAGGTTATAAAAAATGTTTTAAGTTATAAAACATAATTTTTAATATTTTGTCATAAATTACATTAATATTTTAATATTAATGCCAGTTATTTAATAATAATTTTTAAATGTTTTAAATTCATCTAAAGGCGATATTAAAGTATTAAAAATACTTTGAAATATTATAAATAACTTATAATATGATGTCATGTATTTCATTAATATTTGAAATTAAATAGATATTAATGATAATGGAATTATTTGGTATTTAAATCATTTAAATATGATATTATTGATTGAAAAAATTATTATAAATGGTATTAATTATTTGAAAATTATTATGAGCTTGTGAAAAATATTTTGACTGATTAATAAATTACCTAAGTTAATATTATAGTGTTTAAGTAGAGTCTTATTAATAGTAGGCTCGATAATTATTCGATTAGGCAATCGAGAGGTCGAAATAGTACCGAACTCAACTCAGACTGAAATAGTTTGACTTGATACTAGGTCTTTTATGTTCTGTTGACCGATATGATTATGTGATAATGTGTTTAGGTTATTTTATAACTGTAATTAGCAATAGTTATTGCGATGATATTATTCTAATTGGGAGATCGATATTATCAATATTAGGTTTTCAGATAAAGCTAACTAGATTGCGTAGCAGTAGTCGGCGATAAAGGCAAGTTTTCTTGAACTATTCTTCCATATAGTGGTTAATCATTGTTGATTATATCACGTCTATGATTTATTGATTCGCACGTTGTGCATGTTGCATATGTTCATCAGGTATGAAAGGCAGATCACCTTCATTACCATTTGGTCCAGTTGATTTATTCATGTTCATTATTGACCATTCATTTTTATTGTCTCGGTCGTTCAGTTACTAAAATTGATTCGTGTTAGTTCACAATTGTTATATTGTTGAAAGTCAGCCAGCTTATTGTTCATTCTTTCAATCATGATATATCTTTTCTTGAACTTAAACTTGCTGGGCAAACTTGTTGCTCACCCTTGCTATATCATGATAAACATTGCAGATTAGGATGAATACATCAGATACACGCAAAGTCAAAGACAGTTCCAGCATTGGTTTATCATAAAGATAAAACTTGTAATAGTATTGTATGCTAATGACATTGTATGTCGAGTAGAATATTGAATTCATGTAATACATTAAGGTTATCGACCTTGGGGATTATGTGTGAAGTTTAATGTATAAACAATTTATGTTTATATCTTCCGCAATAGTTATGGAAATGATGTATCATAACGTACCAGGTCCAAGGTTCTGGGGACACGGATTTAGGGGCGTCACAATTGAGGGGAAAGAAAGGGGAGAGGGCTAAGGAGGAAAAGGGTTGTGAGATGAGAGGAGAGGAGAGGAGAGGGAGAGGGTTGGAGTGAGGGCTCGAAGGAGAGGCAGATGGGAGGAAGAGAACGATGGAGTTCTGCGTTAGCTTTCTTTTTCTTTTAATCGCTTCGCTACTTCTCTGCTCGTGACGGAAATATTTCCGACAAAATTGTCCGTCGGAAATACCCAATTTTCTTTTATTGTGTGAAGCTTGGTTTAGAGCCTTGAAGAATTGGAGCTTTGAAGTTGTTAAAAAACTTATTATTTATGTTTGTTAATTTAATATTTGAAATTAGAATTATGTAGTTATGTTTATTTAATTTTGGATTGTAGTTATATAAGAAAGTCATGGTACTCATATGGATGTTAATTTGCTAGTTTTATTTAGTTTTGTTTGTTGAATTGCAATTTAATTTTGTTGGTTTCTTTTATTTTAATTTGCTAATTGGTTACTGCCTTACTGGTTAGTGATTTGTTCATCTGCCTAATTTTATTCTTGGCTTGCTTCCATTAGCAGTATGACAGTCATTAGTTGATTGTAAATTATAATATCAAAACTAGTCAACTCATTGATCAATCTCAAAGATAATAGCTGCTTGTAATTTGTTTGTGGTGTAGACATGTATTCACTTGGTTAATATTTTGGTGCCCTCTTCCTTGGAATCCCTTCAGTTGTCACTTGAATCCCTTCGGTTGTGACTTGTCAATTGGTTGATTTGTTTGTGGTGTAAACATTGTAAAGATTCATATACGTACTATAATTTGGAGATATGCAGAACTTTCATAAAAACATTGTAAAATCAATGTACAAAGGTTCGAATTTATTGATTTTTTTGGCTATAAGATATATCTTGGTTTCCATATCATAAAAATCAGTTCAGACTTTAGGAATCCTCTTCTTCTTTTTTTAATTTGATCCTAAATATCGCAACTATGCATATGAAGTTTCTTATTTATTTATTTTATAATTTAATTCTTGTTTTTTATTTAAAGAAAAATAAAAGGAATAAGTTGTTTTTGAATTTGCAGCAAAGAGAATTGGATATGACCCATAAAAACAAGGAAATTTTAATTGAAATCACTATATATCGGTTGAAGGAGTAGAACCCCAAGGAATCATTGGGCTCAAAATACAAAACCTCCTTTAAGTGACCCATTTAGAAGGTAAAAAGATTTTTCATTGGATAATCATATTTAGCCCAGTAATTAAGTGGATACTAAATGCGTTGAATTTAATTTCATTTCACCAGTATAAAAGCACAAAAACCCTAATTTGATCAGTATAAAAGCACACCATTAGATCTCACTGCCTCATTCCTCACGGCCGCTGGCATTCATTCACTCATATCTCCTCAGATACTAATCTCTTTGATTATCAGGTAAATTTCTAAATTCTACTTTTGTTCATAAATCAAACATGCGTCTTTGTTTTTCTGCTCCTTTTGTGAGCATTTAATTTCATCTCCGTATTAGATAGTCTTGTATGATTATTCGATCTCAATTTTTAGAGATGGTTGAATTACTTCAAGAATTTTGCTACACCTAAACAAATGATATTCTATTGCATTAATCCCTTCTCCTTTATGTTAATCACTCCACATTTTAAAAAAATTCTACCAAGATATTCTTTGTCGTGTTGATTTTGTTTCTTGTTTTCTAATTAAAATTAATTATTATCACGATGGTTTAGAGGATATAGAACATGATCAAATGACGAACCAATTAAGTGCTGGCCAAGAAAAATAGAAATGACAATTTGGCTTGTTATACTAGACTACAACACCTTCTGACGGAGCAACTTTGTAACACTGGGTGCACTATATTACCCTTTCTTCTATCCGAAAGTATTTCCATTACATAGTAATTGAGATTGTTTATATCTCCGCAGAGCATTTAACTAATCCATTAGGCACATGAACATCAATAGATGAGCATTAAGTAATGTAAATATTTCTTAAATACGTGAAGATCTTGCTCCAATAGATGTAGCTTTACTGCATATGTTTTGAAATGTATGTGTGAAGAAAATAAATGATTTGTTCTCTTTCTTGTGTGTACTCTATTTTTATTTGACATGCAGTTGACATGTTAAAATCTTTATACCAAATGATGATATCCAAGAAGTTGAAAATGAGGTCGTTGTTCATGGCATTTCAAATTAGCACATTGGTTTCAGGTAATAAGCGAATACATTATGTTTTCTTCTAACTCTTGGATTGATAATTTTTATTTGTACGAGTGTGCTATGATTTAATTCAAACACAAGATTTAACCTTAATTGTTACATATTCGATTGACAATTGTCGTAAATGACAAACATAAACTTGGCTTATAATTTTAGTTTCTTTTCTTCCCTAGAAATTATCATAATTCAAATGAAGTACTGCGAGAAAGTAAATATAATTCTCTGCTTAGCCTAACTTTTTCTCTTAAGCCAAACTAAGTATGACGAGGGAAATAAACAGAAAAGCAAGTGTTACATAGCTGTACTACCATCATGCTCAACACTGGTATGATTGTTGATGTATTGACAAAGAGGCAGAACAATGCAATTGATATGCAAAATGGTAAAAGTATCGGGGAAAATGAGAAAAACGGTTCCCAAGAAGATGCACATCGCTCTGCAGTAATTCTTTTAGGATTTAGTATTGCAGTGAAGAATCCTGCTCACCCCGTCAAGCTTACAGAAGTGAAAAGTTTACCACTTTATAAGACATGGACTTTCTTGGATAGGTAAGGTTTTCTTATGTGTGAATAAGAGTTTGAGTCTTGATATTTTGTTTGTGGCTTATTATGCGTATAATTTTCTTTTCCAATAATTATTTACTCACCATCAAAAGTTGAACTCAGACATGATGGTCATCTATAAACATAATGGGTATTGTGTGATTGATTCCTTGTTTGCTCGTCTTTTTTCTAAAAACTAAATTCCTTGTTGCTTGTGATATATTATATCTTAATGCCAGGGTGATCACTCAAGTTCATTTTAATCCTAACTATCTGCATTGCCTTTGGATTTAGGAACTATTATTAGTCATTAGACATCAGGTTTTGAGGCCTTAATTTCTGTTATCATATGGTGTCAAGTGCATGCTCATGGCCCTGATCCATTGGGCTATATTACTTCTGGCATCTTGGTTTCCTTTTTCCTTTTGATTTTAATCTTGAATGTGGAATTGCTACTCAATCAACACCTTACTCTTTTAGAGGTGTGGGCCTCGCCTCTAAGTCTTATATTAAATAAATACCAAAAAAGAATCTCTTAATCAACTGAGATGTCAGAGTTGGATATTAGCCAATTGTGCCTACCTAGATCTCATAGATGAGGTTCTTAAACTTCAAGTGTTAAATGTTATAATTACTTTCTCTTTTATAATGGATAAAATTGCAGAGTAAAGTGGAAGACAAATGATTTTTGTAACGCTATATAGTGCAGTCCCAGCATTTGCAGCGTGTGAATTGGCCTCATTTGGTGTTTAAGATGTTGGTTCCAATGGCTATTTATGTAACAGCTGCTGACCAAAGCAAGTAAATTCAACTTGCAGTGTCCATATTTTTGGGCGAAGAGAGAAATTCATTTTCTGCATAATTTTGAAATTCTATTTCTAATTCATGTAAAAGTTATGTTTTCATACACATAATTATGTTTTGCATTCTATGTCGAAATTATGGGAGATATTACAGATTTCAACATGGATATGATGCAGAAATCAAAAAATGCGTGAAGATAAATTTGTTGATCAAAGGAGAATTTATTATGATAAAAGTTGGGGTGAAACTTTAGTTGCCAGTGACACTGACAGTGATGAAGAAGCAATAGATGAAGATGAGGAAAATAAAGAATTTGTCGTTTCTGAAGATTACATTCTCCGGTTGGTAAAGTTAAATTGTTAGATGCTTTCGTGCAATCCACACATGTTATTTTCGTTCTTTGTTACTTATACCTAAAGTCAATAGTAGCTTTACTGCATAAATTGCATGTCTCTTGCATACATAAGTGTGAACAGTGCGGAGTGCGGCTATTTTGTGATGCGCTTCACAAGGGAGATATACGGAGTGCGGCTATTTTGTGATGCGCTTCACAAGGGAGATAGTTGAGGATGGTAGTTTAGACTTCATAGCTTAGGTTAGTTATTTTTTTTAAGCTTTATTTTTTGCATAATTTATTTTCAAATCTTAACTATAATAGACTTGACCAATTAGTCTACAGTGGGAGACTAAACTTTTTCTTATTTTATTTCAGTGGGATAAGGAAAATGGATTAACGTACACACAAGAACCAATTGACGAAGTACGTGGTGAGTGGGCCAACTTATGTGAGTAAGTACATGTAGAGCCTCGAGTTAACGGTAGATGTACAGGGTTTCACTTGTATTTTGGAAGAAGGTTGTTTTGTACATGATTAGGTAGTGCACCACATCTTAATTTTATGGATAGTTTGGTATATTTTGTGGATGTAATTAAATTCGCAATTCAATGTACGTAGGTGTAATTATATTGAAAAGTGAATTTGAAATTGTAAACGTATGATATTATTGGGATGTATGGTATTTTGAAAAATAGAATACTTATATTTTGGTTTTTAATGTTGTGAATTGTGTTTTTTAAATAGACAATGCTTTTTAGAAAAAAATATTGTGGAATGTGTAAAATACACAACGTTTTTTAGAAGAAAAAAACCTTGTGGATTGTGTCAAATAGACAACGCTTTTTAGAGGAAAAAAAAATCGTTGTGTAATGTGTAAAATACACAACTTTTTTAGAAAAAAAACGTTATGGATTGTGTCAAATAGACAACGCTTTTTTAAAAAAAAACGTTGCGTAATGTGTCAAATACACAACGTTTTTTTAGAAAAAACCGTTGTGGATTGTTTCAAATAGACAACGCTTTTTAAAAAAAATGTTGTCTAACTTGTCAAATAGACAACATTTTTTAGAAAAAAACGTTGTGGATTGTTTCAAATAGACAACGCTTTTTAGAAAAAACGTTGTCTAATGTGTCAAATAAACAACGTTTTTAGAAAAACGTTGTCTAATGTGTCAAAAATAACATTTTAAAAACGTTGTCTATTTGTGTCTAATAGATGACACTGCTAACCACGGTGTTTTTGAGGGACCTATTACTACGTTTTTTAAACGTTATCTATTTACTTTTTTCTACTAGTGTGTGTTGAACAACTACCTGCATAAATGAAAATGTTACTTATTTTACTTCTTTTAAGTGCTGCCTTTGACGTAAATAATTATTATTTCTTCCACTACTATACTATTACTCACTTTTACTTGCATACATGAAAATGTTACTAAGATTATAGTGCATTTGGAGGTGCTAATGATATCAAAAATTGATACATTATTGATAAAAGAATAAATGCACAAAAATATATGCTTCCTATTGTAAAAGGACTAAATATAATACTTTTGATGGGACATGGTTGATCGGAGCAGCTAGGGCAATACCAGAGTCCTAAACCACGATGGGTCGGACAAAGATCCTGTGAAATCCCTTATCACATTTATAACGCAGAAGTATCTCTTCATCCAGCTAGGGTAATACCGGGGTCCTAATGCTCACGTATGTTAGACTGCTGTCCTAATAGCAGTTCTTATTGTATCGAATGCATTTGGACATGTACTATCGTAAGTGAAAGATAGCGGAAAGAGAAAGTAAGATTGATATATCAAGGAGAGATTATGGAGGGTGTTAGTTAGAGAATTGAATGAAAAAATGGTTTAGAAAGAATTATAAGTGTATTTTTTTCAATTGTATGTGAGGCTAATTCATATATATTCCTTACTCACTATTTTTTTAAGATCGATATATAAGTTACTTTCATACTAATTAGAATTGTAAAGAAAAAAGTTGAATAGAAAACCAAATTTTTTCTTTTAATTTATATAATTGATTTATTTTTTCCTCAATATATATATATATATAAATATATATATCAGAACGGATCTAAAGCACTCCTCTTAAATATCACTCTATTTTAATATTATTTTTTTATTCAAAAGAATCTCCAAAACGACGTAGTTTTAATAAATGAGTGCTATTTAAAAGGAGTGCTTTAGATCCGTTCTGTATATGTATATAAATCTTACCAATAACAAAACCAAAGACGAGCTAAAGAAATGATGACAAATGGAGCCATATTAGGGTTGGATATTAGAGCTTTTATTTAGGAATTTATAAATTATTTTATGAAGTTTAAAAGTATATACTACTAGATAAGCAGGCAATTGCGACGGAAAAATCTGTCTCAAATAAGCTGTGGCTCAAATAATGATATTTGCGACAGATAAAATTTGTTGTCACTGCCATTGCATTAGGTCCCATCACGAATGATATCCGTCGCGTGCCGTCGCAAAATAGTCATTTGAGACAGATTTATTTGCGAAGGGCAGTCCGTCCAAAATCGGGACTATTTCCTTTCCCGATCTTGTACGTTAAATACTATTTTGATCTAGCTTTAAAACATTATTTAATGTTAAAATAGCTAAAAATGCAAGATAATTTAAAACTTTTTGTCTTTCATTCACTCATTCCCTTAAGACAATTGTTCACAACAATTTTATTCCATCGCGTAATAAATACATATATATAATATATATTTATTACCTTACAAATATTCCATGTAATGCACATGTACACACATCACATATAGAAAATAAATAATAAATTTATTCTCTCACATTATAAATTGTTTTTGTAAATTTATTTACATATAAAATTAAAATAATATTCTCTCTTTATTAAAATAATTCAATGCTAGAATTTATTTTAATATCCTTTATTTAAAATATATAATAATTCTTGTATACTTCAACTAATTATTTTTTTTCCCCTTTTATAAATTGTTTTCAACAATTTTAACTATAGTAAATATAATAATATATATTCACTATAATAAAAACATGCATACATTACAACTAATAATGTAATACATAATTTCTTCAATAAAATAGTGGTTATACATTAAGTATACTTAATGCCACCAATTTACCACATTAAAATAATTTAATATTATGAATTATTTTAATTTTACCCATCTCATTTCCTTTAATAAATTGTCCCTACAATTTATTTGCATATAATAAATATATAATACCAATATATTTATTATGCACGACATCGCATATTTCTTAGCACATATTCACTTATGTGATACAATATCATTCAACATATCATCTAACAAGAATTTTATTTATTTAATTCTTATTTTAATGTTACCCGAAAATTTGGGTTGTCACATTCTTCCCCTTAGACCTGGCAAACGGGCCGGCCACGATCGTCGTGTGGTGTACGGGCCATATGCATATATACTGTAAAGAAATCAATAAAATATTATAAGACATTCGTAATCACAATAATTCTGCATTACTACAAACTATTACATATGGATACAACTAAAAAACATAAATAGTAACCTAAACTTATGAGCGCCTTAATTAGTAGAATAATATAAGTTTCAGATAATGATTGCACTACTACAAACTATTACATTTGAATACAACTAAAAAGATATAAAGAGTACATACTCTTAATCATTTATATCATCAAAGCCATCAATATCAGAATCGTCATCTTCGAGCAGTAGCTCTTCAATATCGATGTTATCACTCTTCGTTATCCGCAACGATTTATTCATTTATATCTTCCTCCTTAACAACATCGTCTTCACTTTCGACAGCGACGACATCATCATCGTCTTCACCAGACTCACTAATAATTGTCACATCAGCAGGTGTTACACTAGTAGACTCGACTTGTAAAGGTTCATCTTCTGGACGAGCAGCTATGCCTTAAAAACCACGAGCTTTGGTAGTTATAACAGCATACCATGAGCTTGCAGGAGTCTTAACACTCCGTGCATAGTACACACCAGTCATCCCATAGATTATCATAGCAGCTACCTTTAACCACAACACCAGAATCCGATGAAACGACTTCCCCAATATCGCAGCACTTAAATCTGTAACCGTTGACAATGCAGCATGTATAAGTATCTACAGATCTTTTAGAGTCGTCGGCTATAAGCTTTAGTTGAATATCAACTTTACCATATGTGGGGACCTAATGTACAGTAACACAACATATTCTAAAGTTAATTACGCCATAAGATTCATTCACGAGGGTAAATGCATTTAGCTGTTAATTAGTTAGACTTACATGATCTTTAAACCATTGCACAAATTCTCTATTTCTCAAATTTTGCAAATCCCCGTCAGATATAATCGGATTCGCTTCACGTACTTCAGCATCATATTGACTGCAGTACAATTATATATACTTAATGTGTATGCATGCAAGCAACTTATAACAGTTACACAAGACATATATAGTTATGGCTACTTACTTAATATATGGCGCTACTTCATTCATGCTGACAAGTGCATACAATGTGGCAGCTGCATACTCACTATCGATCAAGAATTGACTTTTTCTCGCCGAATGGTTGTACAGGATAACTAAAGGCCGTTAATTCTCTATTTTTCTCGTGCGCAACAACCTCATTCCAACGTAAGCGATTGTGCCTCGTCTAAACATTCGACTCAAAGTAAAATGTGCAGAAATTAACAAGTTCCTCCATAACATAACTTTCAGCAATTAACCCCTCTACACGAGCTCTATTCTTCACCTTTTGCTTTAGACGTCGCATATACCAATGTTTTATATGTATGCATGTATACATTAGCAAACAAGAATGAACATTTTAGCGTATTAAAAACATTAATGTCATTACCTCTCGAATGGATACATCTATCTATATTGCACGAGACTGCCAAACTTAGCTTCGTTTGACAGGTGAATAGGCAAATGCTCCATATATTGAATCAAAAAACGATGGAGGGAAGATCATTTCTAGCTTACACATTATTTCCACTATCTGTATCTCCATTTTATCTATGTCTCTGAGCTGGAGCTTTATCAAGCATAGATCTCTAAAGAAATTTGAAAGCTCTGTCAATGCTTCAACCACAAATTTTGGCAACAAGTCAATAAATGCCACGGGGATCAACTTCTGCATGAATACATGACAATAATGACTTTTTAGACCCCAAAACTTCAACTCTTCAACTTTACAAAACCTTAATATATTTGAAGAATATCCATCTGGGAGCTTCAGTCCACTGATCCAATTATATATCAATATCAATTGTTCCCTGGTCAACGTATAATAGACTTTAGGCGTTACCATCTTACTACCCTCCTGATATAGCCACAAATGTTCCCTAATGTTCATTTCTACCAAATTAAGCCTCGACTTGTTGTTGTCCTTTGTTCTACCGGCCACTAGCATCTAAGACTGTATAAAAAATGTTATCAAATACGTTCTTCTCAGTATGCATCGGATCTAAACAATGACGGATGCAGAGTGTAGCCCAATAAGGCAAGTCAAAGAACATGGAACAGTGTGTCCATTTGTGAACCTTACCGTAACCATAAGCTCGTTCTAATCTGTGATTCTTCCCTAGAGGTGGAAAATTCAAGTGACTAATCCAACTCAACACTATTGTCCTAGAAAGACGATTAGGTACATGACGTTTCTCTATTTTTTTATTGAATTGTCTACTCATCCGTCGACAACGATGTTCAATCGACAAAAACTATTTGGAAGTTGCAAAGAAACTAATTTTTCCCCCATGTTTGAGTCGTATAGCTTTAACTGACCCCATGCAGACGAGACATGACAAGACCCCGTGAGTCGACCATCCACTGATCATTCCTAACGCCTGGAAGTCATTTATGGTCCAAAGTAAAGCTGACCTCATGTCAAAGTTCTATTTAATAAATACATCATAAGTTTGAACCCATTTATCCCACAACATCTTCAACTCATCAACTAATGGCCTGAGGTAGACATTGATGTCTTTAATTGGATTCTTATCACCCGGAATCAGTAAAGACATGAATATGTAGGGATCTTTCATGCACATCGAAGCTGGGAGGTTATACACAACAATAATCATCAGCCAAATTGAGTAAGGCTTGGTGTAAGGCCCATTAAACAAATTAAAACATCCATAGCAAGTCCAAGCCTAACATTGCGAACCTCTTGAGCAAACGAGGGGTACTTTCTATCAAAAGTTTTTCACTCAGGCCCATTTGTCGGGTGCGTCAGTTGACCTTCAACTATGTCCCGTGTTGAGTGCCACCTCATATACTCGACGGTATGTGTTGACAGGAACAACCGCTCAAGCTTCGGTGCAATGGGAAAGTAACGTAAGATCTTTCTCGGCACGTCTTTTCCCTTTTTCTTGCGCTGTTCACAGTATCTACTTGTACCGCAGGTATCACATGACCTCTTATCTTTATTAACGTCACCGTAATACAACATACAATCATTCTCACAAGCATCAATCTTCTCATACCCTAGATTGAGTCTTTTGACCATTTTCTTCATATCATAGTACGACTCCAGTAACTTATTGTTTGCCGATAAGAACTCCTTCACAATGTTTAGCAGTTAATTAAAACATCTTTCGCTACAATCATGCTCGTTCTTGAAGTGTAAAATCTTAGTCACTGCGGATAAGACGATGTGCTTTTCGTGCCCATCATACAATGGTGTCGTTGATTCATCCAATAACTCATAGAAACCCTTTGATCCGTCATTCAGCTTCTGCTCGATGCTACCATCATCCCTGTCTGTATTCCACTGGAAAAATGAACCAGCAGCTTCGACTATCATATTAGTACAGTCAAAGGTTTCTTCACCTCTAGATTCCGATTTGGATTCATGTTCATCCAACCAGGTTTTCCCATAATAGATCCATATCATATAACCTTGTTTGAACCCATACGCAAATAGGTCGAAGTACATGACATCACTTTTGTCCTTCCACACTTCATTCACACACCTCTTACAAGGACATCTGATCTCATCGCCGTTGACTTACTCAAAAATAAAATTAAGAAACTGTTCAACCCCACTACGATACTCAGAGCTAAGCTCACTCGTAACAGGGGCTACCCTACGTTCCATCCAACTTCGATCAACAAACATCTTGAACAACGGTCTGCTATATATATAGAAAGTTAGGCAAACACAATCAAGTCTCCGGGTTAATGTATATGCATGCTTATGAGTTTCCTAACTTCATCTCCTACTCTAACGGGTCAGGCTTCTATCCCATTCCCAGATGTACCGCCCCACTGATGCCAACAACTTGAACACATCTTTAAATTTTTAAGAAATTTCGGTAGCACCTCCCCATGGTCTTCAAGTACACGAAATAGACTAACACATCGTATTCTATATATGCACCTGAAGAACATCAAGAGATATATAATAACTGAAATTTCTCAAAATATAAAGATATGCTCAAGTCATTAACACTGACCTAAGTGAGATCGAAACATACAAGAATAGTCCCAAAACAGAGACTATTTGCGATTCACTCATACTAAGTGAATCTCAAACGGGTTTCTAAGCTTCCTAAACTATATGAAAATATGAATAACATGTCATGTCACAAGAAATAACTGCTATTTGTCAATAGAAAACATAAAGTCTTTACATTCATTTCAAAACTATATATTAAAGTGATTACCATGTGAGAAAAGGTTCAGGTATAGATGGCCAAGAGTCATACAATATGGATTTTGCAAGATATTCCTAGGTACTTATCACAACTATATTAATTAAATCATTATAATGAGAAGAACCAAAAGCCTCATTTAACATAAAATAATGTATTTCACACACGAAGTAAGGATTATGCTATATGACCACACATGCACCTTTCAAACCATTAATACCAACAATGTGAAGCAAAATAAATTTGACAAACAAGAAACTCCGTCTTTCTTTCAAAAAAAATTTAAACTTTTATGGATATTGCAGAGCTGAAAGCAGTCATTACTAGTTTCCTTTTTAACACCTCATATGTAATGGTTTGACCTAACTATTTATAAGTTTATTATGTAACTATCATCAAATAGTGTTGTTACTGTTCAAGAGAAGAAACTACATCACTCTTTTTCTTGTACTTGCAGTAAAGAGGGGTTAGAACCAGTTATAGACTTATAGTTAGTGTGTTAGTATTATAGTTTATAGTCCTCCAGTTATTAAAGTCATGGAACATAAATTAAAGGAAAATTACCATTATCTTCCTCAAGCTGTTTATACATAAACAATGGCTTGGAATGAAGAATTAGATGTGACATCAGATTATAAGTCCTTATATATTCAACCTTGGACTTATTAAGATCCAACCCAACAAACTTAAAAATAGAACTCAATAACATGCCAAAAGCGCATGCAGTTCTTATCATAGCAATATACAAATGATATAGGATGTAGAGTTTCTTACAACATGAATCATATTACAAATGAAACGATATAGGATGTAGAGTTACTTACCTCTCAGTAGTTGGTGACAACAAATTGACTAGTTTTGGAAGTGAATTAAGAAGTGCCTCATGCATATGACATATAAGAAAATAACAGTGAAATGTGTTAGTTCCCAGAGGCACAATAGTTATCTAAAAGGGGGGTTGAATAGATATTTTAAAACTTTTTCCTTTTCAAAATAACTTATCAGATTTGTTAATAAATTAACCATAGCGAAATATATGATTTGTTTGTTTCCCTTAAGATAAACCAAGTTTATAAGAGATAAGCAGTTATGGCAGTTATGACAGATATAACAGTTATAGCAGATATATCAGACACAGTGATTTTAAGTGGTTCAAAGAACTCAAGACTCTTAGTCCACTCTTTTACTTCACGAGTAAGAAATCCACTAAGGATATCTTTACAATCTTTGAATCACTTAGATTCCTTCAAGACCAGCAGTCTTGGAACTTATTAGTTTACTTAGAACTCTTCAAGTCCAGCAGACTTGGAATACTCTTGATGAGAGTTGAGTTCTTGGGTGTGCTACTCAGTTGCAGTTAAGTATACGTTCGAAAGAACTGAGTAGCTAAGCAAGCTTTCTATTTTGATTGTAGAGTTTGGACGATGAGTGTTCTTGAGCTTTTTCGTTCTTGCTTGCCTTAATCTGAATCTACAATCAATTTTTCTTATGAAGGAGTCTTTGAAATCTTTCCGTTGAAGGAATCCGTTGCAGCATTTAATGCTCCAAACATTTCTGAGCACTAATGTTAACATCCTAAGAATATGGAGTTCTGCTGTCTGGCCCACCAGACACAGCAGACAGCTTTCTCACCTAACACCTGAAAAGGTGTTTTCAGCAGACAGAAAGTACTCACCTTAGCTTCTACCATACACTTCTTCGATTTGAACTAAGGATGAATATTAGAATAATTGGAACTCCCAAAATGTCAACGTTCATAAGCTTTTCTTCATTTGTTATACTTCTTCCTTCATCAGATGGGTAGAACTTGATGCTTCTGAAGCTAACTGAAGAGACACCACGATCGTTGTCTTTGTACCACGATCGTTGTGTGTTGTCGTGCTCATGCATGATTCAGTTTTGATCGTAGAGAACACTACGATTTCTCTTAAGCCTTGTTTAGACTGCGATCTCTTCTTGCTTGTCTAGCAGACTTCACGTTTTCGAGAGCTGACTACGAATCTTGACTTGGCTCGGCAGGCGCTCGGATTGTCTCCACGATTCTGAGTGTGGCTTTTAAGACAGACTATGATTCTGAACAACTTCCTGATACTCCACGATTCTGCCTTGGCTTCTGCAATCTATCGTCTGACTCAACAGACTTCGATTCTATTGAGGCCTATCTATTACATTTCAAGAAATCAACCTAACAGATTTAATCTTTCTTCTATACATTCATTTACAGAATGATAAATATTTAACACAGATCAACCTAACAATTTTGATCTACCATCTAAGTCCTTGTACATATGTTCTATTGAAGGACTTTACACATAAGCATATATATTTACTTTCAACATCAAATTTGAATATGCAATTCCCAACAAAATGGCAAATAATTATTTTCTATAGTCATTCAACGTTCAAAGTAAACTTTAACATATATACATCAAGTACTCTTAGCTAAATCATATCAATGTTATATAAATGACTCCATCGACCAAATTACACCACAAGTTATATAAATAACTCTCGATGATAATAAAGCACAAGAAACGGAGATAAATGCTGGAACAGATGTTACAGAATTATGTCATCTTTAACAGTATAATAATAAAGGGGAGACTAAGTAACATAGAAAACAATAAAATTTCAAAGTTATTAAAGAAAGATTTTGAATCACAAAAAACAGTAAAAGAATATGAAATTTGAGTTTGTAAAATGAAAAATACATTTAATATTACAACAGAGAAAATTAGGGCATTAAGCTAAATTATTCTTTGAGTTATCCAGTAAAATCTTTCTAGAAAATATCATTTATAAAGTACCAAACGAAATAACGAAATGCACAAAGAGTTAATATCAAACCAAATGCACAAATACCCAATTTTATACCTCAAAAGGCAACGGCAGAGAGAGTGGCGATTGGGAAATGGCAACAGCACACCATACCAAAAATGGGCTCTAGTGAATGACAAATTCTTCACAAGACATAATATATCACTCACAATAGATTTATTGCAAAAAAATATTTTCTTCACACGAGTGCTCACATAAAACCTTCTCGACCTTCTCGCAATTGGCTATCTTTCGCTAAGTAGTGACTAAATATTTTTTGTGAATGATATATTGTGAATAACTTTTTATTCACAAATTATATTTGGTAATGGAATATTGTTATTTAGTGAAAGAATAGTTTCCTTCACAAATAATATTTTAAGAATGATTATTAGAAATTAGTGAATAACTTTATTCCCTCACAAATAATATATTGTGAAAAACAAATTTATTTAACGAGAGAAAATTTTCCTTCACTAATAAATCGAAAATGTATCTTCAAATTAGTGAGGAAAATAATCCTTCACAAATTATAAATTTGTAAATAAAAAATTAATTAATAAATAAACAAAATTCATTGCAAATTATAATTAATTTTCAAATCAATGATTTCATATTTATTATTATTACTATAATTTTTATTAATTGCTATAATAAATATTAAATTCAATATTTCAAGTTAATATAAATGTCATACTTGTTTTAAACTAATTGATAAACTAATGCAAAAAGAGCCAATAATTAAAACTAATACTCCATATATAAATAGATAATGATCAAGTCACGATAAGTACAAAATTTGTTATTGTATCTTGATCTCCCAAAGACCATTAGTACTTACAATATTTAATAACTAACATAAGAAAACTGAAAGAATAACAACGAACTAGAAGGAATGAAGTGTACATCATGTTAAGTCCACTTCATCATCATTTTTTTAAGAAAATCAAGATTGGGCCTGTAAACTTCATGCTGCAAGAAAAACACCAAAATTCAATTTCAATAAGATGAATAAGATAAAGAATAAGAAAAGATGAACCTATTGAACTAAAGAAAGATTACATGAAAAGAATCTGAAAATTAAGGGCATGGTCGTCCCTGCGAATAAATCTACAAACTAAAGAGTGTTGTCTTGCCTAACTTATACAATACTATCTAGCAATCTTCAATCCTATCAAGCCACACTACACATCCAATTATAAGTCAAAAGAAGCATTTACATCCGCAATAGAACGGAAGATATTTTAGGCATATGCTCTAGCATGGATAATTAGGAGAAACATAAAAGCATCACACATATTATACCTAGTTGCACAATAAAACAAATACATCTCTTTTGCAACTACAACTATGTTTTTTCTCTGATTAATAATATTAATCAAAATCTATATATGTTTTGATGTTTGAAAACCACTACAAGACGTGGCTATATTGCAAAAGAAGGTATCCAATTGACTTACAGTGAAATAGGTGTTTTGCAAGAGTCTCATTGGGCATAAATTCCGCGACAAGTAGTCTCTCATCACATTCACAACAACAACCAAGTATATTCGCCAATCTATGGTTTCTGAGTTGACCGACAGCTCTGGCCTCTTCCTGAAGTTGTAGACGAGGAGCGTTCAAGTTAATAGCAATAACGACAGTGAATAAATCTTATGTGTAAAAAGAATTTCCATGTTCGAAAGAATTAATATGTTGAACTATCAAACATGTTCATCAGTCCTGACTCGAATTGAAACGATGCACATATTTTATTAAGTTTACAATGGTATTATAACAATACTGTAATACCATGATCATATTTCCTGTGACTATTAGCCAAAACATAGCACTATACTGAAAGTTTAAAAGTTATTTGCTTTGCTAATTAAAATACAAGTTAACATATCAACTATAAACTTCATAAAGAGAATGTAGTAGCATATACTTACAAGAAACTGCTGGCGATTAGGCCAAGCAGATCTGTTAAAGCGTTTGACCGCAACCCGCCTTTGAGTCTCCAACTTCCCTTTATAAACCACATTTGGGGCCTTTTCCCCGTGTTTAGAGACTATGTTCTCCACATGCTGCGACTCAGTTACCGACAGCAGTTTTGAAGAACTGCTACTTGCAAGATTCTTCCTAAATGAACGAATTGGAGGCCATCCAACAATTGGAGCAGGAGCAGTTCTGTTGTTTAATTGTTTAATTTTGGGATCATCAAGTGAAAATGCACAAATTAGTTAGATTGTCTAGACGAGGATTATAGATAAAAGAAGAGAAAGAGTACTAAAAATATGATCGAGCAACAATTACATACACAAAGTCATAACTCACGTGAGAACAGAACAAATACTAAGGACTAAATGGACTCCAAGTAAACAGAGGAATAAAAGTTACTATATACAACACAACAATCCACAACTATTTCACAAGGTTACAAGTCCAAGAAGAATCAAGCGAAAATATTGATTTTATTGGTGTGGTGTGGTGTGTTAGCATGATATGGGCCATCCATCTAAGCTCTCTCTTAAGATGAGTTGGTTACTTAGTAAATGGAAAATGTAAAAGAAGCAGACAACATAAATACATATACCCGTACAAGACGGCTTGATCAAGGCTGTACAGCTACCATTGAAATATAATAAGTTCTGTAATTAAGGAGCAACTAGGAAGGAGAAAAGAAATTCAAAATCCTAGCAACAGAGTGACGACATTATTTGAAAAGCAAAAGCAAAAGAGACTGATACTTTCAGAGAAAGAGTGCATAAAACAGAACATACAAATGAAATCCAAGTAAAAAGAGTAAATATGCTGCTGCCTGCATGAGAAACATAAAATAGTGAAAACTTGCTCTATCCTAATCAATGAGGCATGGACCAAAGGTAAGTCGATGTAACAATGTGGAGAGAATAGAATGAATATACTCTATCCAAAAGGAGAAACAATAAAGGAAAAGCTGGGGGTATCATAAGGATCAGTCCTGGCCTCATCAATGTACCCGGCAATGATAAGCGTATCATATTAACAAATAAAAATATAACAAGGATGTGGAATGATGTATAAGATTACAACAGCATAGAGACATTTAACAAGGGTGCACAACAATAAAGACGATGCTACAAATGCATCCTATATCGTATAGCAATCCTTCAGGAAAAGAAACCAAAAACATATATTTAAAGATTACCAGTACATGCATAAGGAAGAACTGCTTCATCCGCTCATTTGGACAAAAGGAATATTTTTCTACTTTGGCAATCTCTAACCACTATTGACATTTGTTTCCAATCCGAAATGAATTCTAGAGTGTCCAGCAATTCATATTGTATCAGAGAACCATTGGAATTGATTTCTGCCCAAAAAAATAAAAATAAATATTAGAGCAGCTTTGACATCTGCATTAATATCAATTTATCTTTGTCTAATAGCCAATAAAGATTCCATATCAAGAATACTAGGATTCTTATTCACAAAAACCATATGCAAATGGGCAGCAGCACGAACAAGAGCTTACTCGTCCTGCGATTGTGCCTTGTATGAGAGAACTCCAGTTTTGCTATGAAAAATTGCAGAAATTATAATTCAGGAACAAATACATGGCAGTATTGCAGGCGAGGTTAGAAACAGAAATGGAAATAAGTATTATTTCTGGCTTCTTGGTGAAGTGGACAAACTTGACAAGAATTTTGATCAATAAATATACTGGAATTACCTTAGCATGGGTATGACAGTGTTACAGATTGACATCACTGTGAGAAATCGAATAACGTCAGGGGAACCACTAGCTAAAGCGTTGAGCAGCTCCACATCTGTAAAGTATGATATCCAACAAATTAACACAAACTAAATTTTGGCAATTTAAAAAAGAACTTAAAGGGAAGGCATAATAAGGTCAATTCATATGAACAAGAAAAACACATGAATAAGTTAGTTAAAGTGCAGCAATTTCAAGTGTTATCATTAATAATACCAAGTAAGTTTACAATAAAAAGTAAGGAAAGACAAAGATAATTTTTACTTTTTCTGATAAAAGAAGAAATTTTATAAATAGAAAAAATCTGTTTTTGTGTGTTTTTTTTGGGGAGGTTTATTGCACCACAAGATTACTAAGGTTCCTTATGTACAAACAATTACATTGAACTTGGCCATGTAGATTTAGTTGGCTTCCTCTTGGTGTTATTATTGAACGTGCAATTCAACATAATATCTGAAAATTCTTACTCCAAAGAAAGTACTAAAAGCTTTTCTATGTACAATTACTTTCTTTTCATCATCATAATCCTTGAGATATTGCAGCTGTTAGTCTCCTCTTAAGCTCCATCCTGCACCATGCAGAAGAACCATATGGAGTAAAACATAAAAAGAATAAATAACCAAATGTAGAACTCGCCTGTAGAAATTGAGAATCGTATTTCATTGAAGTTAAGTTTTTCTATTACGTAGATTGATATATATATACATAAACCTCCTAAATACATTTATGGTAATTCCTAAATTACAGTAATGTGTAAACTCTGATTAAGAAAGCTACAATCACGGTATATATTCTGTCATATCGTCTAACATCGCCTTTTTAAAAAAATTATTTATTAGTAATTTTTTTGTCTTCAAGAATTATACTAGTAGGTGAATTACCTCATGAGTTGTTTGTCAAGTGTTTAAGTAGATAACACCCCTTTGTTCTCTTCAGCTCTTCTTAAAAGGTAAGGAATAATCTGCTCCAAAAGGTCCAAATGGCAAATACTTGCTCACATCAAATCCTGCATTTCTCAAACCATAACTCATAGCTTCTGCCATTCCATATAGTTGAGTAAATTGGAGCTTTTGCCTCTCCTTTCCAATTCCCAAATCCTGCGCTTTCGCAGTTGCCAATTTCCCTATTCACCATCCATCTTTTACATGTCAAACAAGTCGCTTCCACCATCTTCCGCATGATTCCTACTTGATACTCATTTAATTTCACAGAAGAGTCCCATTTAAAATAAATAAATATTTATTTCATAAAAATAAAATATACATATAATAATATAATATCATTGAATATCCATAAATTTATCATCCACAATTACTAAATTACCAAGGATAAACATGGACTAATAAACTATATTCGTTAATCTCTGCAAAAATTTAGAAATAGGACCCTTTTTGTAAAATGGGCAGTTATAAACCACAAAACAAGATTTGATATTTCATGCTCCGTTTCGTAATTCTTTGTTATTTCATGTTGTGTCTCATATACTGTGCTAAGTGCTTTAAATGGATGTTCTTGATCCGTAATATTATAATTTCTCAAGTATATATAGTAATTTCTTAGGCTTTTATGTTTACTGTTCAATATTTGTAGCAGGTTTCTTGAGGTCAAAGACTCATAGCTAATTCCCATCTAGGCTTTGGTTGTAAATTGTCCTTTTAGTTCTTGAAACTTTGCAAAATGTAGCACTTTAACCTGTTTTACTTGCATATATCCATATATCATTTTTTATATGTATTTGTTTCTACATCAAAATCATGATGAATCATTACAATTCTCTTTCTATTTTCTTTTTATAGGTTAACTTTGTTGTGGTGAAGATCACAGCAATTAGTCCTGTTAGTCTGCTTAAGAGAGTAAGCGATTTGCTCAGATGCGAATACAAGAAAAAATCATTCCATCTCCCATGGAAGATAAATACTCTTCCAATTTTCTCTGATTCAAGTCCTCTGTATCACACACTTCAAAAGCCAGAGCTCCTAACCTCACAAGAAGAGGAAGATCTTCAATTAGTCCACCAAAGACTACACAATATAATAGAAAAATGCCTTGAAGCAAATGTGCCTCTAGTAGTTGATGCAGAGGAGACCTTAATTCAACCTTCTATTGATTACTTTACCTACTCCGCAGCAATCAAACACAACAAAGATGATAAACCAATAATTTTCGGGACAATACAATCATATTTAAAAAATGATTATCTTCTTAGCTTCTATAACTTGAAGTTTGATTCTAATGCATGACCACTAAAGGAAGCAAATCAGATGGGGCCACATTTTTAAAGAATTTTTTTATTACGATGGTAAATCTTTCAAATTGGTCTTCCAGTTTAGATCAACTAAAATAAAGATCCAAATACAGAAAGCTGAAATCCTCATTAGAGGATGCGTATTTTCTAAACGATGAATTGAAAATTGGATCATAAGCTTCATAATTGTTTATAGCTTTTCTACTCAGTGTCTTTATGTAAACCCACATCCTTAAGCACACCGATTAACAGAAGGGCTAACTGCATTGTACCTTGATTGTTTATAAGAGATAATAAAGTAGAAATCATGGATGTTTTTGTTCATTAGATGATGAACTTGATAGTTGACAATTTGCTTGAGAAATTTTTGAAATCATTTTTTTATTTGCAACACTAAGACTATTAGTTACTTGATATTATAATTGAATATATCGATGAGTTTTACTTCAAAACTGGTCATTAAACGTCTCCTCTGAACTGTTTTTTTCTACTCAATCCACCTCAATTTTGTCCCTAATCTCCACCCATTTCTTCTGAATATCCTAGTCTCCCCTGTTTCTAATATTGTGTCAAGACCAAAGTCTGGTCTTGACCTCAACACTGGGCAGACTCATTCTCTCTACAGACGCATAAAATCCTGAACTAGAACTCTCACTAAATTCATAATCACCAATAACCTCAAATTATTAAGGAAAACAGAAAACAGGGGCATAATTAGTACATTTTCAACAAATTTGACTACAGAACAAGAGAAAAGCTATTCCTGTGATGAGCAAACAGAGAGGAAAAAACAAAGAAGAAATTAGGGTTCCAAATTGAGAAAAAGAAGAGAAATTAACTGGAAGTTACAATTTGTGAGAAATAGAGATAAGTTTTCTATAACAAGCTATTACAGAAATTTACGGTATAACATACCAGCAGCAATTTGAGGGCTCAGAGTTTCAATTTGAGAGAGGACAACTTCAATTTCAGAGAAGAGAGTTTCAAGTTCGAGACCAGTGGCATTGTGGCAAGGTAGCGACTTCAGCAAGGTAGCGGCGACGGCAAGGCAGGGAGACAAGGCGGCGACAAGATATAGATCTACAAGGCACCTTGGAGAGGGCGGAATCACTATTTGGGATTTGGGGTTTTGGTTTAGGCTAGAGACAGCGCGAGAGAGCCAGAGACTGATTTGAGTAATTGTTGTCGAGGAGTCTGTGTAGTCTTACTATTTTAGCTTTTTATAAAAAAAAATTATATGCTAAGGAGGAGAGGTCCAAATTGATCTTTGTTTCATGCGACTGTTACAAAAAAAGGAATTTGATACTACCTCCATCCCATATCATAATAAATGTCGTTTTATAAGAAAAAAAATTTCCCAATTTATTTGTCATTTATAACTTTTTAAGAGAATAAATTATTTATTTTTCTATATCACTCCTACCTTCTCTCATTATCTCAAGAAATTTCATCCCTTGTATTAATAGTTTTCAATTTCCCATAAAGGATAGTGATGGAATTTCACATAAATTTTAATTAATAAATGATAGCATTAAATAACTTTCTTAATCCATGTGCATCAAACTAAAATGACAGTTATTATGGGATGGAGGGAGTAATATTTAAGAAAAAACTCTTTTAATTTGATCCTAAATATCGCAAGTATGCATATGAAGTTATTTATTTATTTATTTTATAATTTATTTCTTGTTTTTTATTTAAAGAAAAATAAAAGGAATAAGTTGTTTTTGAATTTGCAGCAAAGAGAATTGGATATGACCCATAAAAACAAGGGTGTTTTAATTGAAATCACTATGTATCTGTTGCAGGAGTAGAGCCCCAAGGAATCATTGGGCTCAAAATACAAAACCTCCTTTAAGTGACCCATTTAGAAGGTAAAAAGATTTTTCATTGGATAATCATAGTTAGGCCAGTAATTAAGTGGATACTAAATGTGCTGAATTTAATTTCATTTCACCAGTATAAAAGCACAAAAACCCTAATTTGATCAGTATAAAAGCACACCATTAGATCTCACTGCCTCATTCCTCACGGCCGCTAGCATTCATTCACTCATATCTCCTCAGATGCTAATCTCTTTGATTATCAGGTAAATTTCTAAATTCTACTTTTGTTCATAATTCAAACATGCGTCTTTGTTTTTCTGCTCCTTTTGTGAGGTTAAGTCATTTAATTTCATCTCCGTATTAGATAGTCTTGTATGATTATTCGATCTCAATTTTTAGAGATGGTTGAATTACTGCAAGAATTTTTCTACATCTAAACAAATGATATTCTATTGCATTAATCCCTTCTCCTTTATGTTAATCACTCCACATTTTAAAAAAATTCTACGAAGATATTCTTTGTCGTGTTGATTTGTTTCTTGTTTTCTAATTAAAATTAATTATTATCAAGATGGTTTAGAGGATATGGAACATGATCAAATGACGAACCAATTATGTGCTAGCCAAGAAAAATAGAAATGACAATTTGTCATGTTATACTAGACTACAACACCTTCTGACGGAGCAACTTTGTAACACTGGGTGCACTATATTACCCTTTCTTCTATCCGAAAGTATTTCCATTACATAGTAATTGAGATTGTTTATATCTCCGCAGAGCATTTAACTAATCCATTAGGCACATGAACATCAATAGATGAGCATTAAGTAATGTAAATATTTCATTTAGCAAAAAAAAATGTAAATATTTCTTAAATACGTGAAGATCTTGCTCCAATAGATGTAGCTATACTGCATATGTTTTGAAATGTATGTGTGAAGAAAATAAATGATTTGATCTCTTTCTTGTGTGTACTCTATTTTTATTTGATATGCAGTTGACATGTTAAAATCTTTATACCAAATGATGATATCCAAGAAGTTGAAAATGAGGTCGTTGTTCATGGCATTTCAAATTAGCACATTGGTTTCAGGTAATAAGCGAATACATTATGTTTTCTTCTAACTCTTGGAATGATAATTTTTTTCTTTACGAATGTGCTATGATTTAATTCAAACACAAGATTTGACCTTAATTGTTACATATTCGATTGACAATTGTCGAAAATTTCAAAATTAAACTTAGCTTATAATTTTAGTTTCTTTGCTTCCCTAGAATTATCATAATTCAAATGGAGTACTGCGAGAAATTAAATATAATTCTCTGCTTAGCCTAAATTTTTCTCTTAAGCCAAACTAAGTATAACGAGGGAAATAAACACAAAACTAAGTGTTACATAGTTGTACTTCTATCATGCTCAACGCGTTTGCTCTAATTTTTGAAGTTTGCCACACAAAAAAATATCAGTTACAATGCACTAGGTGTGAATAGAAAAGTGAGAATTTTACTAATTAATGAGAATAGTTTAGTGTGCAATAGCTTCAAGTTTGTTCCACAAAACTTGATATACATTTTACCCTCCCGCTTTTATCACTTTTTCGTAATTTTACCTATGAGTATCCTATGAGAAAATTAAAGATTAAGTAAGAAGGTATGAATGTGTTGAACTACTACCTGCATAAATGAAAATGTTACTTATTTTACTTCTTTTAAGTGCTGCCTTTGACGTAAATAATTATTATTTCTTCTACTACTATACTATTACTCACTTTTACTTGCATACATGAAAGTGTTACTAAGATTACAGTGCATTTGGAGGTGCTAATGACATCAAAAACTGATACATTATTGATAAATGAATAAAATGCACAAAAATATATGCTTCCTATTGTAAAAGGACTAAATATAATACTTTTGATGGGACAGGGTTGACCAGAGCAGCTAGGGCAATACCAGGGTCCTGAACCACGATGGTTCGGACATAGAGCATGTGAAATCCCTGATCACATTATAACGCAGGAGTATCTTTCCATCCAGCTAGGGGAATACCAGGGTCCTAATGCTCACGTACATTAGATTGATGTCCTAATAGCAGCTCTTATTGTATCGAATATTGCATTTGAACATGTACTATCGTAAGTGAAAGATAGCGGAAAGAGAAAGTAAGACTGATATATCAAGGAGAGATTAAAAAGGGTGTTAGTTAGAGAATTGAATGAAAAAAAATGGTTTAGAAAGAATTATACGTGTGTTTTTTCAATTGTATGTGAGGCTAATTCATAAATATTCCTTGCTCACTATTTTTTCAAGATCGATATATAAGTTGCTTTCATACTAATTTGAATTGTAAAGAAAAAAGTTGAATAGAAAATTTATGAAACCAAATTTTTACTTTTAATTTATATAATTGATTTGTTTTTTCCTTAATATATATATATATATATATATATATATATATATATATCAGAACGGATCTAAAGCACTCCTCTTAAATATCACTCTATTTTAATATTATTTTGTTATTCAAAAGAATCTCCAAAACGACGTAGTTTTAATAAAAGACTGCTATTTAAGAGGAGTGCTTTAGATCCATTCTGTATATGTATATAAATCTTACCAATAACAAAACCAAAGACGAGCTAAAGAAATGATGACAAATGGAGCCATATTATATTAGAGCTTTTATTTAGGAATTTAGGAAAGCTTAAAATTATTTTATGAAGTTTAAAAGTATTTACTACTAGATAAGCAGGCAATTGCGACGGAAAAATCTGTCTCAAATAAGCTGTGGCTCAAGTAATGATATTTGCGACAGATAAAATGTGTTGCAACTGCCATTGCATTAGGTCCCATCACGAATGATATCCGTCACGTGCCATCGCAAAATAGTCATTTGAGACAGATTTATTTGCAAAATGCAGTCCGTCCTAAATATTCATATCTACGGAACAACTGAATTCAAAAAATCGCAAAAAAACATGAAGTTTAATAGCCCATAAATACTTATAACAAAACCTAGAAAACAAAAGTAAAAACACAATGGAATAAAAAATTAGGGTTTGAAAAACGAATTTGCCTCATCAAGAAAATGTTTAGATGAGTATCATGAGATCCAAAATGATTTGCATAATCAACAGAGAGAGTAAAAATACTTATCCAAAATAATTTGTTACTCTATTGTAGCTTTAAATACTCAAATTGAAAACAAACCTTTAATTAGATGTAACGTAAGATCCCAATGGAGGGGAAGGTGGACAAATCAACCGCCGCCATCGCCGGAAAATAATGCCACCTTCGAAAATTAGGGTTTTTTATTTCAAAATTAGGGGTAAAGTAAGAGAAGAGATTGAGGGGAAAGAAAGAGGAGAGGGCTGAGGAGGAAAAGGGTTGTGAGAGGAGAGGAGAGGAGAGGAGAGGGAGAGGGTTGGAGTGAGGGCTCGAAGGAGAGGCAGATGGTAGGAAGAGAGCGATGGAGTTTTTCGTTGGTTTTCTTTTTCTTTTAATCGCGTCGCTGCTTCTCTGCTCCTGAGTAATTAAAAACGTACTTTTAATACCGACGGAAATATTTCCAACAAACTTGTCCGTCGGAAATTCCCAATTTTCTTTTATTGTGTGATGCTTGGTTTAGAGACTTGAAGAATTGGAGCTTTGAAGTTGTTAAAAGGCTTGTTGTTTATGTTTGTTAATTTAATATTTGAAATTGGACTTATGTAGTTATGTTTATTTAATTTTGGATTGTAGTTATATAAGAAAGTCATGGTACTCATATTGATGTTAATTTGCTAATTTTATTTAGTTTTGTTTGTTGAATTGCAATTTAATTTTGTTGGTTTCTTTTATTTTAATTTGCTAATTAGTTACTGCCGTACTGGCTAGTGATTTGTTCATCTGCCTAATTTTATTCTTGGCTTGCTGCCATTAGCAGTATTACAGTCATTAGTTGATTGTAAATTATAATATCAAAACTAGTCAACTCATTGATCAATCTCAAAGATAATAGCTGCTTGTAATTTGTTTGTGGTGTAGACATGTATTCACTTGGTTAATATTATGGTGCCCTCTTCCTTGGAATCCCTTCAGTTGTCACTTGTCACTTGGTTAATTTGTTTGTGGTGTAAACATTGTAAGATTCATATACGTACTATAATTTGGAGATATGCAGAACTTTCATAAAAACATTGTAAAATCAATGTACAAAGGTTCGAATTTATTGATTTTTTTGGCTATAAGATATATCTTGGTTTCCATATCATAAAAATCAGTTCAGACTTTAGGAATCCTCTTTCTTTTTTTTAATTTGATCCTAAATATCGCAAGTATGCATATGAAGTTATTTATTTATTTATTTTATAATTTATTTCTTGTTTTTTATTTAAAGAAAAATAAAAGGAATAAGTTGTTTTTGAATTTGCAGCAAAGAGAATTGGATATGACCCATAAAAACAAGGGTGTTTTAATTGAAATCACTATGTATCTGTTGCAGGAGTAGAGCCCCAAGGAATCATTGGGCTCAAAATACAAAACCTCCTTTAAGTGACCCATTTAGAAGGTAAAAAGATTTTTCATTGGATAATCATAGTTAGGCCAGTAATTAAGTGGATACTAAATGTGCTGAATTTAATTTCATTTCACCAGTATAAAAGCACAAAAACCCTAATTTGATCAGTATAAAAGCACACCATTAGATCTCACTGCCTCATTCCTCACGGCCGCTAGCATTCATTCACTCATATCTCCTCAGATGCTAATCTCTTTGATTATCAGGTAAATTTCTAAATTCTACTTTTGTTCATAATTCAAACATGCGTCTTTGTTTTTCTGCTCCTTTTGTGAGGTTAAGTCATTTAATTTCATCTCCGTATTAGATAGTCTTGTATGATTATTCGATCTCAATTTTTAGAGATGGTTGAATTACTGCAAGAATTTTTCTACATCTAAACAAATGATATTCTATTGCATTAATCCCTTCTCCTTTATGTTAATCACTCCACATTTTAAAAAAATTCTACGAAGATATTCTTTGTCGTGTTGATTTGTTTCTTGTTTTCTAATTAAAATTAATTATTATCAAGATGGTTTAGAGGATATGGAACATGATCAAATGACGAACCAATTATGTGCTAGCCAAGAAAAATAGAAATGACAATTTGTCATGTTATACTAGACTACAACACCTTCTGACGGAGCAACTTTGTAACACTGGGTGAACTATATTACCCTTTCTTCTATCCGAAAGTATTTCCATTACATAGTAATTGAGATTGTTTATATCTCCGCAGAGCATTTAACTAATCCATTAGGCACATGAACATCAATAGATGAGCATTAAGTAATGTAAATATTTCATTTAGCAAAAAAAAATGTAAATATTTCTTAAATACGTGAAGATCTTGCTCCAATAGATGTAGCTATACTGCATATGTTTTGAAATGTATGTGTGAAGAAAATAAATGATTTGATCTCTTTCTTGTGTGTACTCTATTTTTATTTGATATGCAGTTGACATGTTAAAATCTTTATACCAAATGATGATATCCAAGAAGTTGAAAATGAGGTCGTTGTTCATGGCATTTCAAATTAGCACATTGGTTTCAGGTAATAAGCGAATACATTATGTTTTCTTCTAACTCTTGGAATGATAATTTTTTTCTTTACGAATGTGCTATGATTTAATTCAAACACAAGATTTGACCTTAATTGTTACATATTCGATTGACAATTGTCGAAAATTTCAAAATTAAACTTAGCTTATAATTTTAGTTTCTTTGCTTCCCTAGAATTATCATAATTCAAATGGAGTACTGCGAGAAATTAAATATAATTCTCTGCTTAGCCTAAATTTT
The DNA here is from genome assembly GCA_020205555.1 of Panax stipuleanatus. Classification (NCBI taxonomy): domain Eukaryota; kingdom Viridiplantae; phylum Streptophyta; class Magnoliopsida; order Apiales; family Araliaceae; genus Panax; species Panax stipuleanatus. The sequence goes on along the minus strand of JAINUT010000624.1, from coordinate 12,395 downwards.
TCTCTTAAGCCAAACTAAGTATAACGAGGGAAATAAACACAAAACTAAGTGTTACATAGTTGTACTTCTATCATGCTCAACGCGTTTGCTCTAATTTTTGAAGTTTGCCACACAAAAAAATATCAGTTACAATGCACTAGGTGTGAATAGAAAAGTGAGAATTTTACTAATTAATGAGAATAGTTTAGTGTGCAATAGCTTCAAGTTTGTTCCACAAAACTTGATATACATTTTACCCTCCCGCTTTTATCACTTTTTCGTAATTTTACCTATGAGTATCCTATGAGAAAATTAAAGATTAAGTAAGAAGGTATGAATGTGTTGAACTACTACCTGCATAAATGAAAATGTTACTTATTTTACTTCTTTTAAGTGCTGCCTTTGACGTAAATAATTATTATTTCTTCTACTACTATACTATTACTCACTTTTACTTGCATACATGAAAAGTGTTACTAAGATTACAGTGCATTTGGAGGTGCTAATGACATCAAAAACTGATACATTATTGATAAATGAATAAAATGCACAAAAATATATGCTTCCTATTGTAAAAGGACTAAATATAATACTTTTGATGGGACAGGGTTGACCAGAGCAGCTAGGGCAATACCAGGGTCCTGAACCACGATGGTTCGGACATAGAGCATGTGAAATCCCTGATCACATTATAACGCAGGAGTATCTTTCCATCCAGCTAGGGGAATACCAGGGTCCTAATGCTCACGTACATTAGATTGATGTCCTAATAGCAGCTCTTATTGTATCGAATATTGCATTTGAACATGTACTATCGTAAGTGAAAGATAGCGGAAAGAGAAAGTAAGACTGATATATCAAGGAGAGATTAAAAAGGGTGTTAGTTAGAGAATTGAATGAAAAAAAATGGTTTAGAAAGAATTATACGTGTGTTTTTTCAATTGTATGTGAGGCTAATTCATAAATATTCCTTGCTCACTATTTTTTCAAGATCGATATATAAGTTGCTTTCATACTAATTTGAATTGTAAAGAAAAAAGTTGAATAGAAAATTTATGAAACCAAATTTTTACTTTTAATTTATATAATTGATTTGTTTTTTCCTTAATATATATATATATATATATATATATATATATATATATATATATCAGAACGGATCTAAAGCACTCCTCTTAAATATCACTCTATTTTAATATTATTTTGTTATTCAAAAGAATCTCCAAAACGACGTAGTTTTAATAAAAGACTGCTATTTAAGAGGAGTGCTTTAGATCCATTCTGTATATGTATATAAATCTTACCAATAACAAAACCAAAGACGAGCTAAAGAAATGATGACAAATGGAGCCATATTATATTAGAGCTTTTATTTAGGAATTTAGGAAAGCTTAAAATTATTTTATGAAGTTTAAAAGTATTTACTACTAGATAAGCAGGCAATTGCGACGGAAAAATCTGTCTCAAATAAGCTGTGGCTCAAGTAATGATATTTGCGACAGATAAAATGTGTTGCAACTGCCATTGCATTAGGTCCCATCACGAATGATATCCGTCACGTGCCATCGCAAAATAGTCATTTGAGACAGATTTATTTGCAAAATGCAGTCCGTCCTAAATATTCATATCTACGGAACAACTGAATTCAAAAAATCGCAAAAAAACATGAAGTTTAATAGCCCATAAATACTTATAACAAAACCTAGAAAACAAAAGTAAAAACACAATGGAATAAAAAATTAGGGTTTGAAAAACGAATTTGCCTCATCAAGAAAATGTTTAGATGAGTATCATGAGATCCAAAATGATTTGCATAATCAACAGAGAGAGTAAAAATACTTATCCAAAATAATTTGTTACTCTATTGTAGCTTTAAATACTCAAATTGAAAACAAACCTTTAATTAGATGTAACGTAAGATCCCAATGGAGGGGAAGGTGGACAAATCAACCGCCGCCATCGCCGGAAAATAATGCCACCTTCGAAAATTAGGGTTTTTTATTTCAAAATTAGGGGTAAAGTAAGAGAAGAGATTGAGGGGAAAGAAAGAGGAGAGGGCTGAGGAGGAAAAGGGTTGTGAGAGGAGAGGAGAGGAGAGGAGAGGGAGAGGGTTGGAGTGAGGGCTCGAAGGAGAGGCAGATGGTAGGAAGAGAGCGATGGAGTTTTTCGTTGGTTTTCTTTTTCTTTTAATCGCGTCGCTGCTTCTCTGCTCCTGAGTAATTAAAAACGTACTTTTAATACCGACGGAAATATTTCCAACAAACTTGTCCGTCGGAAATTCCCAATTTTCTTTTATTGTGTGATGCTTGGTTTAGAGACTTGAAGAATTGGAGCTTTGAAGTTGTTAAAAGGCTTGTTGTTTATGTTTGTTAATTTAATATTTGAAATTGGACTTATGTAGTTATGTTTATTTAATTTTGGATTGTAGTTATATAAGAAAGTCATGGTACTCATATTGATGTTAATTTGCTAATTTTATTTAGTTTTGTTTGTTGAATTGCAATTTAATTTTGTTGGTTTCTTTTATTTTAATTTGCTAATTAGTTACTGCCGTACTGGCTAGTGATTTGTTCATCTGCCTAATTTTATTCTTGGCTTGCTGCCATTAGCAGTATTACAGTCATTAGTTGATTGTAAATTATAATATCAAAACTAGTCAACTCATTGATCAATCTCAAAGATAATAGCTGCTTGTAATTTGTTTGTGGTGTAGACATGTATTCACTTGGTTAATATTATGGTGCCCTCTTCCTTGGAATCCCTTCAGTTGTCACTTGTCACTTGGTTAATTTGTTTGTGGTGTAAACATTGTAAGATTCATATACGTACTATAATTTGGAGATATGCAGAACTTTCATAAAAACATTGTAAAATCAATGTACAAAGGTTCGAATTTATTGATTTTTTTGGCTATAAGATATATCTTGGTTTCCATATCATAAAAATCAGTTCAGACTTTAGGAATCCTCTTTCTTTTTTTTTAATTTGATCCTAAATATCGCAAGTATGCATATGAAGTTATTTATTTATTTATTTTATAATTTATTTCTTGTTTTTTATTTAAAGAAAAATAAAAGGAATAAGTTGTTTTTGAATTTGCAGCAAAGAGAATTGGATATGACCCATAAAAACAAGGGTGTTTTAATTGAAATCACTATGTATCTGTTGCAGGAGTAGAGCCCCAAGGAATCATTGGGCTCAAAATACAAAACCTCCTTTAAGTGACCCATTTAGAAGGTAAAAAGATTTTTCATTGGATAATCATAGTTAGGCCAGTAATTAAGTGGATACTAAATGTGCTGAATTTAATTTCATTTCACCAGTATAAAAGCACAAAAACCCTAATTTGATCAGTATAAAAGCACACCATTAGATCTCACTGCCTCATTCCTCACGGCCGCTAGCATTCATTCACTCATATCTCCTCAGATGCTAATCTCTTTGATTATCAGGTAAATTTCTAAATTCTACTTTTGTTCATAATTCAAACATGCGTCTTTGTTTTTCTGCTCCTTTTGTGAGGTTAAGTCATTTAATTTCATCTCCGTATTAGATAGTCTTGTATGATTATTCGATCTCAATTTTTAGAGATGGTTGAATTACTGCAAGAATTTTTCTACATCTAAACAAATGATATTCTATTGCATTAATCCCTTCTCCTTTATGTTAATCACTCCACATTTTAAAAAAATTCTACGAAGATATTCTTTGTCGTGTTGATTTGTTTCTTGTTTTCTAATTAAAATTAATTATTATCAAGATGGTTTAGAGGATATGGAACATGATCAAATGACGAACCAATTATGTGCTAGCCAAGAAAAATAGAAATGACAATTTGTCATGTTATACTAGACTACAACACCTTCTGACGGAGCAACTTTGTAACACTGGGTGCACTATATTACCCTTTCTTCTATCCGAAAGTATTTCCATTACATAGTAATTGAGATTGTTTATATCTCCGCAGAGCATTTAACTAATCCATTAGGCACATGAACATCAATAGATGAGCATTAAGTAATGTAAATATTTCATTTAGCAAAAAAAAATGTAAATATTTCTTAAATACGTGAAGATCTTGCTCCAATAGATGTAGCTATACTGCATATGTTTTGAAATGTATGTGTGAAGAAAATAAATGATTTGATCTCTTTCTTGTGTGTACTCTATTTTTATTTGATATGCAGTTGACATGTTAAAATCTTTATACCAAATGATGATATCCAAGAAGTTGAAAATGAGGTCGTTGTTCATGGCATTTCAAATTAGCTGTAATAACCCAATATTTTTATATAATTAAATAATAAATTTTGAGTATAAATTTTTTTATATATATATATTATGTTTATCAAAATAAATGTGGGAATATGTGCAAGGTAAAGAATATGTATATATGTGATAAATATATATTTATTTATTACATGAATGATTTCGAATTAATTTTTTGATAAAAGAATTGTTGATTATTATAAATTATATTCTTATAATAAATTGATTTTGTAGTAAAAATATTTTATTATTTAATTTTCATGAAAATATGACTAATATATTATTTCAATAATATAAGAAATGATTTATAGAATTATTATAATAATTATTTTATTATATAAATTAATCAAGATTAGTTAAGTTAATTATTTTAACTTAATTAATAATGGTATATATGATATAAAGTGTGAATATAGATCAAAACCCTAAATTTTGATCTATGCTATGAAATTACATGAATAATACAATTATTGTATAATTGTATTTATAAGGAAAGTATATTTATGTTATGAATAATAAGAAATTATTTTATTAAGAAATTTGAATATTAAATATGATTATTAACTATATTTGTATTCAAATATATGTAAGTATATTACTATGATTTATGATTATGGATTTTAGGTATAAATATGATTATTGGCATAATTATATGAATATATGTTAAGAATTTATTTATTTTATTTAAATATTAAACATAGTAATTGATTATGTTTGTATTTAAATGAAAGTGTGTATATTAAGTGAATATGAGAATGCGTGCATGATAAAAGAATGTGATTATGTGCTAATAAAGAATGTTAGTATGTAAAATTATACTAACCTAATAGACAAATTTTATTATCTCAAGTTATAAATTATTTTAAACCTATTTGAGACATGTCTCATTGGGTTATGAAATTGAATATATATAAGCAAATATTTTAAATTCCAAATTGAATGGAATGGAAATTCTAAGTAACTAATTAGGGTAAAATAAAATTAAGGTTTTAGGTCTTATTAGTTTACCTAGCCCAAGCAATTAAATTAGAAGCCCAAAAGAAATAAAAGAATGGCCCAAGCTTAGCCCACTTGAAGAGGGGCATTGTAGTCATTTGTTTAAGCTTATTTTGAAAAATAAAATAAATCAATAAAGGAAGAAAAAGAGGGTGATGACCGGCCCTTTAAGGGGCAATATGGGGAGAAATTTTTTTTTTATCAAGCTTGTCCACAAATTTGGTTATATCTCACTAACTCCCCAACCACTCTCATATGTGTCAAATTGTTACATGCCCAACACTTTTGTTCAAGCTTGCAAGTAATCCAAATCTTAGAAGCAAAGTGTTGGTAGATAATAATTCATTGTATACTTACAAACAAAAATCAAGCATACTTCTCTCTCTCATTTATCTCTCATTTTCTCTCTCACTTTCCAAGCTTCCACTTAGCAAAAAGAAAAACAAAACAAAGGGGAAAAAGGGAACTGAAATTTCGGCCAGCTCTAGGGGTGCAAAGAGGGGGGGGGGGGGGGGGGGTTTGATCCTTGATAACACAAGATCCATCACCTATCTTGGTAGGAAAAGAAGAACATCTCAAAGAAAAGGTAAAAAATCTAAAAATTTCAAGTTTAATACTCTCTTTAGTTAGATCTTGGTGATATATGAAACTTTTGTTTTGGATATTTAAAAACTCATGATCTACATGAGTATTAGTATTTCATATATGAATCAAAGTATTTTTGAAATCAATAGTTAGACCCAAAGAGAGAAAAACAAATTTTATACAAAAAAGTTTAAGAAAAATCTTTCTCTTGTATGCTATATGTATTTTTATGTTGATCTACTGATGGATCATGGGATTTATTTGTGATTTATTGTTAGAAGCCTTGTTTATGGTGGATTATGTGGTTTACATGATTTATTTGGAGGACCCATAGCTTGTATGCTAAGTTTATGGAAAGAAAATGGAAGAAAAGATTTTTGGTTGAAATATTGTTTTTAAAAGGTATGAAAATGGCTTTTGTTTTATAAGATCTACAAAGAGTTTTCTAGAAATTCTTTTTGGTAGTGTTAGATCCGTGAGTTAGTAACCTTACCCAAGTTGAATCACTTAAAAATGATGAAAAATGAAGGATCTATGGATTTATTACCAAAACACTACAAACTAGAAAAGTTTTGCACTGACAGTCAGTTTGTGGCTGTTTTTCGGGACCTAGACTAGTCCAAATCTGGTGTTTAATAACAGAAAAATGAAGTTCAGGAAAATACGAATCCAACAAGTCCGATTGGGTCTCCATCGGAGTTGTAGTTTTCGTTTTACAAACGTTTTCGTAAAAGACCTCAAATCTGGAAATGAAATTCGGGACTTTGTTTTGACAGTCACTTTAGTCCGGTTTTCTGGGCACATAACAGGTCTGAAAATTTTGGTTGATAAATAGAAAGTGTAGTTCAGAAAGTTACGAGTCCAACAAGCCCGATTGGGCCTCAATCGGAGTTGTGGATCTCGTAATACAAGCGTTTCTGTAAGAGACTCCAAAACAGAAAATGACTTAAAGGCTTGTAAAAGGCAGTCGGTAGTGGCCTATTTTCTGGGTGCTATATCGGGCCAAATGGACTGTTTCTTGAGCCTAAAACGTAGCTCGGGAAGTTACGGTTCTAACGATACTAAGTGGGCCCAAATCGAACTTGTAGATTTCCGTCTACAAGCGTTTCCGTGGAGGACCCCAACTTTGGACGAAAATTATAGAATAAATAAAAAGTAAATATTAGGAATTCATAATAAAGTTATAAAAAATTAATTAATTAATTAATTTTTAGTATTTTGACATAAATTTCATTAATATTTTAATTTATTAATGATATCTAATTTATTTAATAATTATATTAAATAAATTAGTTAAAAATAGTTTTAATATTTTAAAAATGATTTTAATGTTTTATAAATCATTTAAAAGTGAAATAAATGTAATAAAAATATTTTAAGTTATAATCAATAACTTTTAATATTTTGACATGAATAACATTAATATTTTAATATTAATGATAATTATTTAAAGATGATGTTAATACTTTAAAAATCATTTGAAAATAATATTAATGTTTTAAAAATATTTTAAGTTATAATAAATAACTTTTAATATTTGAAAATAAAATACATTAATATTTTATTATTAATGGTAATTATTTAAAAATGATGTTAATATCTTAAAAATTATTTAAAGGTAATATTAAGGTTTTAAAAATGTTTCCAAGTTATAATAAATAACTTTTAAAGTGTTGACATGAAGTTCATTAATATAATGATATTAATTGACAATTAAATTATTAAAAATGATATAAGTGTTTGAAAAATCATTATAAATGATTTTAAAGTTTGGAAAAATATTATAAATGATAATTAAATTATCTAATATAATATTTAAGTTCTTGAACAAAGTTTCATTAAAAATAAAGTCATTAATTATCCGATAATGCACTCGGGATGCCGAAACTATATCAAACTCAAACCAAATTGACATAGTTTGACTAGGTATACGTTCTTATGTGTTTTAATGACTGATATGACTATGTGACAACATGTTTAAAGCAGTATTATGTGTTAAGTTATATTATTCTAATTAAAAGAATAATTCTATTGATGATAGGACTTTGTATTAAAGATAACAGCTTAAGGTATACTACGTAGCAGTAATCAACTATCAAGGCAAGTTCTCTAACCTTACTCAAATGTTATATTGATCAAGTATCTCTACTCCTCGCAGTTATTCTATGCGATGGATCCCAGTAAGTTAAAAGCATATTCATGAATAATTATTGTCAATTATTCATATCTGTAATGATATCCATGATTCACTTATGAACTTATTCTTATATTGTGGAATTTTATTCAATTCAGTTATTATTTATTAATATCTCATTATTGGCTGTTATCATACAAGTGTCCCCACTTGTATGAACTGTTGTACTCATAAAGAACTCTGGAACTAGAAATTCTTTGATATGACAAATCCTGTTACACACTATAAAATTTTGGTATGCGTTCATGATTTAAAGACTGTCTAAGCTATTTGACTCGGCTAGACATAGTTTGAATTTCATTGTTAGATAGTATTGGTTAGGATAAAGTCGTCCAACTGAATTATTTAGTTAGGACTCCTAGACTGAGTATGAACAACCCTTAATGGGGAAATTATTTATGTGCCAAAGGCGAACAGAGTGAATGAATTTATCATTTAAATAGATAGTATTGATCAATACAGGACATAACGGGGCTGATCACCCTACATGTCCGTAAGACCAGAGCGGTTTGCAGATGAATTTCTGTTTAAACCTTTTCGAAAAATAAAATAAAATAAAAGTTCATGGTCTATTGACCACTCAGCATTTATAGTCACTACGTCGTTTCAAAATTTTAAACGATTTGATATGTTATTAAGATATGTTTCGAAAGACTTCACAACTATTGATTCGTTGTAGAAGTATACCTCAAAGAAAATATTTATTTCTTCCAGCTAAAGTTTATTAACTGCTATTACTTGCTGAGCAATTAAATGCTCATTCTTGCTTTAAATTAAATGTTTTCAGCTAAGCGTGATCAACCAGAAGGCTCTGGCAAAAACAAGGGGAAAGGAAAGCTGCAAGAATAAGCTTTATGGTATCGTGTGTAATAGTTAGACATTATTAAGATAATATTATTTATTATCCATCATGTAATGAATGTTTAAAGGTCGTGTACCTGGGATTAGACAACTCTGATATGTAAATTAAGTTTGTTATGAATTATTCCGATCAAAGAAATGATATCGTGTAGCACCAAGTTCGGGTTTCAAGTACCTGGATTTGGGGGCGTCACATTAGCACATTGGTTTCAGGTAATAAGCGAATACATTATGTTTTCTTCTAACTCTTGGAATGATAATTTTTTTCTTTACGAATGTGCTATGATTTAATTCAAACACAAGATTTGACCTTAATTGTTACATATTCGATTGACAATTGTCGAAAATTTCAAAATTAAACTTAGCTTATAATTTTAGTTTCTTTGCTTCCCTAGAATTATCATAATTCAAATGGAGTACTGCGAGAAATTAAATATAATTCTCTGCTTAGCCTAAATTTTTCTCTTAAGCCAAACTAAGTATAACGAGGGAAATAAACACAAAACTAAGTGTTACATAGTTGTACTTCTATCATGCTCAACGCGTTTGCTCTAATTTTTGAAGTTTGCCACACACAAAAAATCAGTTACAATGCACTAGGTGTGAATAGAAAAGTGAGAATTTTACTAATTAATGAGAATAGTTTAGTGTGCAATAGCTTCAAGTTTGTTCCACAAAACTTGATATACATTTTACCCTCCCGCTTTTATCACTTTTTCGTAATTTTACCTATGAGTATCCTATGAGAAAATTAAAGATTAGGTAAGAAGGTATGAATGTGTTGAACTACTACCTGCATAAATGAAAATGTTACTTATTTTACTTCTTTTAAGTGCTGCCTTTGACGTAAATAATTATTATTTCTTCTACTACTATACTATTACTCACTTTTACTTGCATACATGAAATGTTACTAAGATTACAGTGCATTTGGAGGTGCTAATGACATCAAAAACTGATACATTATTGATAAATGAATAAAATGCACAAAAATATATGCTTCCTATTGTAAAAGGACTAAATATAATACTTTTGATGGGACAGGGTTGACCAGAGCAGCTAGGGCAATACCAGGGTCCTGAACCACGATGGTTCGGACATAGAGCATGTGAAATCCCTGATCACATTATAACGCAGGAGTATCTTTCCATCCAGCTAGGGGAATACCAGGGTCCTAATGCTCACGTACATTAGATTACTGTCCTAATAGCAGCTCTTATTGTATCGAATATTGCATTTGAACATGTACTATCGTAAGTGAAAGATAGCGGAAAGAGAAAGTAAGATTGATATATCAAGGAGAGATTAAAAAGGGTGTTAGTTAGAGAATTGAATGAAAAAAAATGGTTTAGAAAGAATTATACGTGTGTTTTTTCAATTGTATGTGAGGCTAATTCATAAATATTCCTTGCTCACTATTTTTCAAGATCGATATATAAGTTGCTTTCATACTAATTTGAATGTAAAGAAAAAAGTTGAACAGAAAATTTATGAAACCAAATTTTTACTTTTAATTTATATAATTGATTTATTTTTTTCCTTAATATATATATATATATATATATATATATCAGAACGGATCTAAAGCACTCCTCTTAAATATCACTCTATTTTAATATTATTTTGTTATTCAAAAGAATCTCCAAAACGACGTAGTTTTAATAAAAGACTGCTATTTAAGAGGAGTGCTTTAGATCCATTCTGTATATGTATATAAATCTTACCAATAACAAAACCAAAGACGAGCTAAAGAAATGATGACAAATGGAGCCATATTATATTAGAGCTTTTATTTAGGAATTTAGGAAGCTTAAAATTATTTTATGAAGTTTAAAAGTATTTACTACTAGATAAGCAGGCAATTGCGACGGAAAAATCTGTCTCAAATAAGCTGTGGCTCAAGTAATGATATTTGCGACAGATAAAATGTGTTGCAACTGGCCATTGCATTAGGTCCCATCACGAATGATATCCGTCACGTGCCATCGCAAAATAGTCATTTGAGACAGATTATTTGCAAAATGCAGTCCGTCCTAAATATTCATATCTACGGAACAACTGAATTCAAAAAATCGCAAAAAAAACATGAAGTTTAATAGCCCATAAATACTTATAACAAAACCTAGAAAACAAAAGTAAAAACACAATGGAATAAAAAATTAGGGTTTGAAAAACGAATTTGCCTCATCAAGAAAATGTTTAGATGAGTATCATGAGATCCAAAATGATTTGCATAATCAACAGAGAGAGTAAAAATAGTTATCCAAAATAATTTGTTACTCTATTGTAGCTTTAAATACTCAAATTGAAAACAAACCTTAATTAGATGTAACGTAAGATCCCAATGGAGGGGAAGGTGGACAAATCACCGCCGCCATCGCCGGAAAATAATGCCACCTTCGAAAATTGGGTTTTTATTTCAAATTAGGGGTAAAGTAAGAGAAGAGATTGAGGGGAAAGAAAGAGGAGAGGGCTGAGGAGGAAAAGGGTGTGAGAGGAGAGGAGAGGAGAGGAGAGGGAGAGGGTTGGAGTGAGGGGCTCGAAGGAGAGGCAGATGGTATGGAAGAGAGCGATTGGAGTTTTTTCGTTGGTTTCTTTTCTTTTAATCGCGTCGCTCTTTCTCTGCTCCTGAGTAATTAAAAACGTACTTTTAATACCGACGGAAATATTTCCAACAAACTTGTCCGTCGGAAATTCCCAATTTTCTTTTATTGTGTGATGCTTGGTTTAGAGACTTGAAGAATTGGAGCTTTGAAGTTGTTAAAAGGCTTGTTGTTTATGTTTGTTAATTTAATATTTGAAATTGGACTTATGTAGTTATGTTTATTTAATTTTGGATTGTAGTTATATAAGAAAGTGCATGGTACTCATATTGATGTTAATTTGCTAATTTTATTTAGTTTTGTTTGTTGAATTGCAATTTAATTTTGTTGGTTTCTTTTATTTTAATTTGCTAATTAGTTACTGCCTTACTGGCTAGTGATTTGTTCATCTGCCTAATTTTATTCTTGGCTTGCTGCCATTAGCAGTATTACAGTCATTAGTTGATTGTAAATTATAATATCAAAACTAGTCAACTCATTGATCAATCTCAAAGATAATAGCTGCTTGTAATTTGTTTGTGGTGTAGACATGTATTCACTTGGTTAATATTATGGTGCCCTCTTCCTTGGAATCCCTTCAGTTGTCACTTGGTTAATTTGTTTGTGGTGTAAACATTGTAAGATTCATATACGTACTATAATTTGGAGATATGCAGAACTTTCATAAAAACATTGTAAAATCAATGTACAAAGGTTCGAATTTAATGATTTTTTTTTGGCTATAAGATATATCTTGGTTTCCATATCATAAAATCAGTTCAGACTTTAGGAATCCTCTTTCTTTTTTTTTTAATTTGATCCTAAATATCGCAAGTATGCATATGAAGTTTTTTATTTATTTATTTTATAATTTATTTCTTGTTTTTTATTTAAAGAAAAATAAAAGGAATAAGTTGTTTTGATTTGCG